>CAUYON010182189.1:0-26462 GCA_963573935.1 Arctocebus calabarensis | reverse complement strand
AGCAGGGTACTGGGGAAACTTATTAAATGTAGAGTATCAATGTCTTTATATAGTGATCAAGAAAATGCCATGAAGGCTAACTGTAAGAGTACGATCAAAACA
The DNA here is from genome assembly GCA_963573935.1 of Arctocebus calabarensis. Taxonomy (NCBI): domain Eukaryota; kingdom Metazoa; phylum Chordata; class Mammalia; order Primates; family Lorisidae; genus Arctocebus; species Arctocebus calabarensis. The sequence goes on along the minus strand of CAUYON010182189.1, from coordinate 26,360 downwards.
TTTCTGAATGTATATGAATCGTGCCCTATGATTGCACCAGTGTACAGAATTATGATTCAATAAAATTATAAAAAAATAATAATAATAAAATAAAATAAATAAAAATTCAAATTAAAAAAAAAAAAGAAAATGGGCTTTTTTTTTTTTTTTTTTTTTTTGCTATTTCTATATTTTGAATACAATGTAGTATCTTAGTTGAGGCTAAAATTCTTGGCCAACTGTCTGGTTTCCGTGACAGTTGCAGCTGTCCCTTCTGAAGTCCTAACCCCTCTCCAGGGTGCTGCAGAGGTGCATAATTCCATAACTCCACCATCATGCAGAAGCACATCCTTCCATAGCTTGAAGGAATGTTTCCTTCTCCTAGGTGCTGTCTATTTCGGCCTATGCACCTCCCCTTTCTAAAGACTGTTTTCTTTCCCATCCCACAAGAATGAACTGGCTTAATCCTTTAAACAGACTTGCCTTTTCCAAAATAAAAGTGGGACAAGGAAGTTATGTTCAGACCACTTCTACTTTAAGCCTTAGTGAAATGTCCCTGAAGTACAGACGGCTGGACAAATTTTCAGTAAGAGGAAGGGTTACCCGTACAAGTTAAGTTCCCAAGAGATTATGTTTAATAATATCACAAGGTAATATTTTTTAATTTGGTAGTTAAAGGAAAAGACAAGTAGAATCAAATACAGTAGCTGACCAAGAAGCTTTCATAAATGGCAGTTTATGACTATCAGTTTATGTCTGATTACTCATATTTCTGTATTTAAAACAGTTACTCATCTGGTTATTTGAAGGATGATACAATGTGCCTCCAGATAGGGAAAATAAGCAACTTGTTTGCAGGACAAAGAAGGCAAAATGTTACATCTCATTCTGCTACTTCATTTTATCGAAGAGGAATCACAATAAATAAAAAATTTTTTGTAACAGATATTTTACGATGTTTCCTTTGGTGAGTATTACCTTTCAATTTCATTCCTAGTTTTCATTTATAGTTTTATTGTTTTAAAAAATAATCCAGTAAGGATCTATTTATTTATCACACAGTGAACTCTCATCAGAACTTATTTCTAATAATCAGTAATTTGAAAATTCAACCAGATATTTTTCAGTTTCATTCAAATACAAAATTAGAAATCACCTGACCAATAAAAATACCGAACAATCTTTATATCCCCTCGCCCCTTTCAAATGAAGTATTTCCTTAAATACTTTTCAGTACCAGATAGAAGGCGGGTCAATTTTAGGAAAGATTATCTTGGAGGTTAGACAATTGATTCTGCTAGAATCACCCACGTCTATAAACCCTTGCATAGGACCCCAGGTGGAAGACTATGGTGCTGTCCAGTGGAATCTGTAGGGCCTTCTGAGGGAAAGCCCTGGGGTTTAGGGCATATTAGGTTGGTTTGAGCAGGTGCTTCTTGAGTCCTAATGGATTAACTTGAGAGAACCATTTAGCAATATTCAGTCCTGCTAATCACTAGGAAACGCTTGAATTATTATTGGAGGGATTCTATTCTGTTTTTAAATTTCTTATACATAAGTCCAAGTTAATGTTTCCAAAGAAACATGAAATCAAGATCGACTTCAATTTATTATGATCAAACTAAAGGGTGACAAGCAGTTTTAGTCTTAATAGTTTGAGAGAAATGCTAGGAATCTGTAAATCCTAAAATCTGACCATAACTGTAGCTTTCCACCCCCACTTCAGATCCAGTTTCTGACCGTTGGTGAGGATGTCACTAACTTGTAAAGTGAAACTGGAACCAGTAAACAGTGAGGAAAGCTTTCATTTACATTTCTTTTTAAAATATTGTTTTAAGTTAAGAATGCTTAAATTTCTAGTCTGAGGGTCACTGTTGCTACTGATGCTAAACATAGAATTTAAAAGGGTAAAAAAACCCTGATTTTTCCCTCTCTTTATAAACTCGCCATTTAAAGACTAAACAACCCTTTTACTTAACTTTAGGGTATTAATATTGAATTGCACTATAAATCAAATTGCATTATAGAATTCTGTAACTATAGAATTTGAATAGCAGGTTATGTAGAAAGATATGGCAGCATTGTTCAAAAAATAAAACTTAGAACATGTAAGTGGAAATTAAATAAATAAATTATATCTATACCATGAAAGATTAAGTGTCTTAAAAATGACATGAACATAAATACTGATTTGGAAAGATGCTTATCAAAGTAAAAAAACACAGTATAGTACAACGGGTATTGTATGAATCCATCTTTGTTACTAAAAGAATTGCATGCATATATTTATTTTTAATGGCATAGATGAAACATTAGAACTTGTGGGCAGTTGTTACTTCCTGGAAGTAAGATTGGGGAACTAGTTGGAAAGGGGTCCTTTTCTTTCCACCTTCTACCTTACTCTATGGTTGAAAATTTCGATCAATTTATATTTATTGTATAATAAAATTATTTTTGCCATTTCTCTATTTTCACATGCTTCCCATCAGGTACCAATATATAGTTTATAAGTGCTGCACACAAGAAACTTTTATTTTCAAACCATCAGGAAAGGTTTGTCGAAATACATTTAATATTCCTCTTTTAAAGAATTTGTTCCTACAAAAATAGCCACAACATAATAGAAATAACTGAGGAAATTGAAGTAAGAAGAAATTAGGGCAGTAAAATGAACTAGGTTGGTGCAACCTGGAATGGAAGAGAAGTCTTTGTTTTTTCCTATATAATCTATTGTTCACAAACATTTTTGTATTTGCTGTTATGGGAATGTTCTACCTTTCAGAAATTTTTCATTAATTAATTAATGTTAAAAAGAAAGAAAATGAATTCTGAGGAGACGATTTGTGTTTTACTGCCAAATGGTAGATTTGAATATAGAGACAAGTACAGAGGCTTTGTGCAAAAATGATTCTACATTTGGAACTCACTTCTCCCTTGAGAAACAGTGATTGAATAAGGATCCGCCCCGGTACTTGCTTTCAAAAGACTTTTTTCTCTGTGCTTTCCCTGCGTTCCTTTCAGGGCTCCTGTTAGTTTGGGGCCTTTAGAGAGGGAGGGTGAACGCTCAGGGCAAAGCAGATTTCAGGGCTGGGAATTCCAAAGGAGAAAATGCATCTTTGTAATTGAGGGGCTTATGTGAACCTCAAACAGTAATACTGACTGTCTTTAAGCCAAGCAACTGCCATTTTAAGTGATTTGAAATTAATTATCATCAGAGGAGCCTTCTTCCTTGACTGTGGTATTATTTGCCTAAGTTATATATGGGGCTCCCAGACTCTACTTTTTCCTAGTATCCCAGAAAACCCTTTGCCCTGAATGCATGAGAGGAGAGGATAAATTTGGAATGTGCTAATATGGTGGTCACCAACCTTCTTGGCATCAGGGACTGGTTTCATGGAAGACAGTTTTTCCACACACTTGGGGTGGAAGGGGTTGTTTTGACGTCTGGTGCAGTCAGACTTCTCTGCTAGTGATAACTTGGACATGCAGCCGCTCCCCAGCACAGGCATCACTGCCGCAGCTCGTCCGGAGTCAGATCCTCACCCGGAGCCCACACCCTGGATCCCACACGCGGGCAGTTTACAGTGGGGGGAGGGGGGCACCAGGCTCCCGCGAGAATCTAACGCGGCTGCTCATCCGACAGCAGGTGGAGCTGAGGGGGCAGGTGAGCGACGCGGAGTGGCGGTAAATCCCCGTGGAGCGTGGCTCTGGCGCCCACTGCTCACCTGCAGCGCGGTCAGGCTCCTGACAGGCTGCGCACTGGATCCCTCCATGGCCGGGGAGTTGGGGACTGCAGTGCTAATAAGTTACAGGGCCACGTTGGACTGAAGTCCATTCCCTGTTTTCTGGTGGCTTAATCGGAGCATCTGTGAAAGCTGGTGCCTGCAGGTTCATCCTGGCAACGTCGGAGTCCTTTTCACTCTACTGGAAAGGTCTAATATTGGAAGGATCTAAGGTAGAAACTGAATAACAGCAGGTTCTAATTAGTTCTCCCCTTAGTACACTAAAGGTATCCACATTTTAGAGCCAGAGGATGCAGAGCCGCCAGGCATTCACACATACGGCGGACTCGCAACCCATCTAGGATACAAGTCTAAGCTACCCTGTGTTCCACACAGCCTGGTAGATCCACAAGGGGTCCTTTCGGCCGTGTGTGTGTGTGTGTGTGTGTGTGTGTGTGTGTGTGTTGTGTAAACAGGGAGACCGCAGTAGACGTTCAGCTCTGTCTACTTCTCCTTGAGTTGTTTGCCCCTATTTCCCCTCTGGGGAATCAGAACCACGCCTAGGTGTGAATTAAACCTCTTGGCTTTCAGACTCTTTCACGTCTATTTTTTTATTAAGTTTTGCTAATTTTAGCCTTTATTTTTTAATAAGAGAATCCAATACATTTAAATCTTTTGATGTAAATGGTACGTACAACCTTAGTTTTACTTTCTCTTTTTTATTGACTTTCCCCCATTTTGTTTTCTATATGCTGTTGTATTAATATATATTCCCTATACTTCAATTTCTTTTTTTTTATTGAATCATAGCTGTGTACATTAGTTCAATCATGGGGTACTGTGTGCTGGCTTCATATACAATCTTGAGCCTCAGGCTATGTAAATTTTCTAGGCCTGACCTCCAGATCCTTGAATTTAATGTTTCCTAGTTCTCTTCCCCTTACATTCCTTCTGTTTCTTTCCTATCTTCTGTCATAATCCTTGCCACCCATTTATTCAATGTCAGGTTTTTCTGAAATAAAGTATTCTTACATAGCTAACGTTTTAATATATGTGCTAATGTTACATCGTTTTATACAACATATTTGCATTTAAGTACAGTTCCCTGGACATTTAATTATTTAACCCAAAGGGATTAAATGTCTCATGTTTATATGACACTTGGTAGATTATTTCAAAGGACTTTCCACAACAAGGGTCTCATGAATCTCTGAGTCAGCCTGAGGCAGAGAGGGTAGGCGTTTTAATTTACATAGACACTGTTAGTAACTTGAGACTCTGACAAGTTTAGTTTAGTAACTGCCCCAGAGTCACCTGGTAAATAGCAGATGTTAATTGAGATCTTCAGTATCCTTTTTTTTTGTTTTTGGTTGGGACTGGGTTTGAACCCACCACCTCCAGTATATGGGACCAGCGCCCTACTCCTTGAGCCACAAACGCTGCCCTTTTTTTTCTGTTTGTTTTTAACTGTACCTGACACATCCAGAAATGGATGCATGTATACATGGCTGGTTGTAGCAAGAAAAATATAGCTTCTGTTTACACAAAGAACTTCAGTGCCCAGAGACTCTGCCTGCTCTTTTTTTTTTTTTTTTTTTTTTGAGACAGAGCCTCAAGCTGTCACCCCGGGTAGAGTGCTGTGGCATCACAGCGCACAGCAACCTCCAATTCCTGGGCTCAAGCGAGTGTCTTGCCTCTGCCTCCCAAGGAGCTGGGACTACAGGCGCCCGCTACAACGCCTGGCCATTTTTTGGTTGCAGCCGTCATTGTTGTTGGATTTGAACCTGCCAGCTCAGGTGTACGTGTCTGGCACCTTAGCCCGTTGAGCCATAGGCGCCAAGCCGGCTTTGCCTGATCTTAGGGCCTATGGTATTCAAGGGACAAAGCTTCAGACGGATATGGGTTTGAGATTCTATTAAAAATGCAGATTTTTGAGGCATCACTCATTTAACAAATCAGAAACAGAATCTTTGATGTACATAACATTTTGAGAAACCTAGAATTATTCTTTCTTCCTAATATAAATGTATCATTCCTATTCTAAAATTCTGTTTATTGCTGTCTCAACTTCTTTGGCATGCCACTCACACACCTGCAGAACTGTCCTAGCCAGCATTCCCTGTTTACTTCTTTACTCTTTTTTTCACTTGGGTTCCTGTATGTATTCTGTGGGGATTTGTTTTTGTCCTCTAGGCTTTGTCAACTATGAGTTGCCATTATTTCCATTGCCCAATGCACCTCAGAACTTCTCTGCTGAGATTTCATCTTCCTCTAAATTCACAACATGCCATTCAGTGTTAGCTTTGACAAATACATATAGTCATGTCGCTACAATCAAGATATATTACAGTCTCAACCCTCAGAATTCCCTTAATGCCCTTTTTAAGAAACACCTCCTCCTTACTTCTAAACCAGGCGGATGAATTTTTGGTCCCTATAGTTCTGACTATTCCAGACGCTATATAAATGGAATTTGTATAGTAGCCTCTTGAGTCTGGCTTCATACTCTTAGCATAATGCGTTTGATTTTCATTCATGTTATATTGTACATCACTAGTTTACTCTATTTGCTTGCAGAATGGGATTCCTCTGTGTGAATGTGCAATTTGCTTATCCATTCATCAGTCGAAGGGCATTTTAGATTGTTTCCACTTTAGAGGGTGTAACCCCTATAAATATTTACAAACAGTTCTTGGTGTAAACATAAGTTTTATTTTCCTTCATTTTCAGTTGCACTTTTTTTTTCATTTTACAGATTCTGATAGGTGTATAGTGGTACGTGTGTCTCACTGCAATTTTAATTTGCATTTTCCAATGAATACTTAATGATGTGAATATCTTTTCATGTGTTTTTTTTGCCATCCATATGCAGTATCTTCTTTGGTCTAGTGTCTGCCCAGATCTCGTCACATATTTTTTATTGGGGGTGGGTGGTTGAGAATACCTAATATTATAGATACACATGTATCTTTATTAGGTACATATTTTATACATACTTTTCCAAATCTCTGACTTGTTGTTCTCTTTTTTGATAGTTTCTTTCAAAGAGAACATTTAAAGTTCTGATGAAGTTTAATTTATAAGGGAATATATTCTTGGTTGTCATATCTAATGAATATTTGCCAAACACAAGGTCATAAATATTTTCTCTTTTGTTTTCTTTTAGAAATTTTATGGTTTTTGGTTTTGCATTCTTTCTGATCTCTGACCCATTTTTCTTTTCTTTTTTTTTGAAACACAAACTCACTCTGTCCCCTAGGTAGAGTGCCATGGCAACATCGTAGCTCGCAGTAACCTCAAACTCTTGGGCTCAAGAGTTCCTCTAACTCCTGAGTAGCTGGGACTACAGGTTCTCACATTTATCTTTTCTCCTTCTTTGTTTGGGGGTGGGGGCAGAGTCTGATTCTGTCACTCTGGGTAGAGTGCTGGGGGACCACAGGCACCCTCCTGCCATGAAGCTGAGCTAGTTTTTCTCATTTCAGTAGAGAAGGGGTCTTATTCTTGCTCTGGCTGGTTTCAAACTCCTGAGTTCAAGGGATCCGCCTGCCTCAGCTTTGGAGAGTGCCAGGATCCCAGGCCTGAGCCACCATACCTGGCTGACCTCTGACCCATTTTGTGTTAATTTTGTGTCTGGATTGTGTTGGGTCTTTTTGTTGGAAAACCTGACCTTTCATTGTACTTACAACTTTGTTGAAAATCGGTTGACCGTGTATGTGTGGTTTGGGATGACATCTTGTATTCCTGTGATCCATGTGATAACTTTTTTATTAATAACTTTTTATGGCTCTATAAAAATAACTTTCTGGATTACATCAAAATTACTTAATGTGCCTTTTGGGGCTTTTTTATTACATTGAGAACTGAGGACAGCCTCTAGGTCTGAAGTATCTTTGCCATCTTCTGATTGCTCAGTTCAAAGTCTTGTCCAGAGAAGACAATTAAGATGGGTCGTATTCATAGTTTCCAACCCTATTCTAGTTTGTATAGTTACCATCAGAGTTTTGTTTGCTGTAGGACAAACTTAAGTTGGCAGGTTGAATAGAAGGAAGAAACTAATGCTCTTTCTTTTTATTCCTAGAAGGATACATATAACTTTGCATGAAATAACGATAACTCAACTTATTTGAAATTAGAAAAAAAAGTGTTTTATTTGTTGTTACAAGAGCCACATTTCACAGCCACCAGATTCACATATTTCTTTTTATGAAAGGAATAAAAATAGAACTTGCTAGAACAAACTCATGGAGATTATTTAGAGATAAGGAATGTTAAAATAGAGATAAATAGCATTAAAAAGATGTGTAAGGTTCTTGACTTCTGTGTGTATGCATGGCCTTAATAACCTTATGTAGTAGTTCTAAACATTTGGAGAATTTAGCTTTCATGATCTGAAACTACTTAGAAGGACGGGTGTGGTGGCTCATGCCTGTAATCCCAGTACTGTGGGAGGCTAAGGTGGGAGGATTGATTGCTTGAGGTCAGGATTCCAGGACTTGTCTGAGTAAGAGGGAGACCCCGACTCATGAAAAAAATGAGAAACCCAGTCGGGCGCCATGGCAAGCACCTGTAATCCCAGCAGCTACTGGAGGCTGAGGCAGCGGGATGCCCACAGCCCAGCCTGAGGTTGCAGTCAGCTATGACGCCACTGCACTCTGCTCAGGGCATAGGGTGGGACTCTGTCTCTACAAAACAAAAAAAAAGCAACTGAAACTACTTAGAAGATGAGACAAGTGGCGGCTTTTCGGTCAGTATCATGATCTGTGCAAAGCTGGTTTAATCGTGTACAGCAGGTTAAAGAGCAAGTGACCTTTTCAGAAATGAGGGGAGCAATAACTTTATCAAATGAATTGTGTCTTTTTCGTCTGCTAGGACAGATATTAGAGTGTGTTGGCATTTGCACAAATGCAAAAATAATTTCAGCAATGGTTATTAATTTATGGATGAATTTCTATCTCCCAGTGCCTCAGTATGATAAATCTTATTATCACTCTTGTTCTCATATACCTTTGTCAACATTTGCTGAGACATATGCAGGAAGATTTTGTTCTGGGAAAAAGGTCACCTCAAGCTGACTGATAGTGTGCTGACATTGTAAAGATGATTTAGACAAGTGTCCAGACATTACCAAACCAACTGCCACTTTCAGACAGGGTCGTTAAGTAAGTTTAAACTTGATGATAATCAAGGAGAAAAGATGAGAAATCTTGGGATATTAGCTAATATAGGGATGGTTTAGAATACTTCATCTCTCTGATTTCTTTCAAATCCAGTTTATCACATCCCTTGTCATTTTGAAGTATTTTTGTCTCCTTTCTCTTCAGCTGCCAGTCATGAGAATGAAAAGTATATGCTTCCTAAGGCTCTAATTGACACTTATGTTCCCAAACATAACACTAACGTGGGCTGAAAGGTTGACTTAAGAAAGCAAGTACAAAGATTGAACTAACATTTTTATTACTGGATGTGCAACGGAGCTCTCTTTTTAAAGCCTTTTCACAGCAGAAAAGTTTAAAAACAAATTGTAAGAAAGAAGCCCTATGCTTCATGATTATACAACTTTTGAAGATGTCTTTTATATATTTTTTTCATATTTCATGCTTCTGTTTTAAACAAAGTCATATCAGATCATTTCATTCAATTAGAGAGTATGTCTCTCTAACAGAGAAAAAGAATTAAAGATAATTTAAAGATTAAAGATATAATCGTGGTAACATTATCATACCTAACAAAATTACAATTATTTCATAACAGCTAATATCCAGTCTATATTTAAATCTCCCACTTCTCTCAAAAATATCTTTTTATGGTTGGTTTATTTGAATCTGAATCCAAACAACTTTCACATATCGTATTTGATTGACATCTGTCTTAAATTTCTTTTAATCCATAACACTTTCCCTCTTCTCACTCTTTCTTTAAATATGCCCTTCACCCCAATTTAGGTTATTTGTTCTGTAAAGATTATCACACTATCTATTGATTTTCTTTGGGTTCATTTAGCATATTTGCATACATTTACTTTACATAGGATTCAGGTTTCATTTTATTTTATTTGGCAAAAGACATAAGTGGTTCTATGTACTTTTTGTTGTGCCATATCAGAAGATACACAATATCTGATTTTTTTCTACTTTTGATGAAATTAATATTGATTAAGAGGTTCAGCTTAATCCATTAATTATAAAGTTGCCATTGACTTTCTAGCTAATGGTTTTAGTAGCCTTTCATGATTGCTACCCAGATTAGTTATTGTATTACATTTTGCTAAATAGACATTGTCTACTACCCCTTCTCCATTTATTGGTGAGATTTCTTCTATACATCTTTCTTAATATGTTCAATATGTAACACTTATTTGTCCAAACACTTTTATGATATTTGTACTTTGTCAGAAAACAAAAGACTGTTATTCAAAATAATGGCAATAATTTCATAGTAGGAGACAAGAAAGAGACATGCAGATTTCAGTTGTCCTTTATTGGAAAACAACCACAATCATTTGATTTCCTTCCCTAAAGCACATGGCTATACTGTCATAAAGCACAACCACAATCTAGAACACAAATACATAAATATGTAACATTAGCAAATTGTGTGAGAATATAAGTGCATAAGGTAATATTAGATATAAATAAAATATGCCTATTGAAATTTTTTTTTTTTTTGCAGTTTCTGGCCAGGGCTGGGTTTGAACCCACGACCTGTAGCATATTGGGCTGGTGCCCTACTCCTTTGAGCCACAGGTGCTGCCCTGCCTATTGCATTTTTGATTAATATTCATTAGCATAAACTCTCATTAGAATAGACATTACATACAGACATATATTTGTCTATTTTGTTCACTGCTGGATTTGAAAGAAAAAAGCTTGGCACATCATAGGCTCTAGGTAAATATTTATTGAATCAATACTAAATTAATGAGTTAGGTAAAAGAAAGCAGAAAATTTACTCTGGTCACTTACGGCAATAGTTTACCACTGAGAGTTAAGAACCTACATTAGGAATGAGGAATGTACAGGTGCCACTATATATAAAATGCAAGGGCTTTAAACTGTTTACTGCCCTCGCCAATAAAAAACAGACATCTCTGGATCAAAGAGTCAGCGGTGTACTTTCTATTCCCTATTTCTCCACTTAGGAACAATTCCATATTAAGTGCTCTCTGTGTTTACAAATCCTTATTGAATGAAGAATTTACTAGCTTATTGAGGTTTCTGATTATATATTTACCTAAATTTTCTCTATAGAAAAGGAATAAATATCCTTGATGTTTTAACATTTCTCACCTATAGAGAGTATCTTGTCATTTTAATTGATTATCTTATTACTAGGGTAAGAATAAATACATTCAAAAGTCCCTTTTGAAATTAAACAAAATCTAAAGCACAATCTTAAAAAATCTTACAATGACAGATGGTTTTAATTAAAAAAAACAAAACACTCCTGATTTAGAGATAGTGGTTTGCTGGCTCCCTTTCAACTTCTTTGACAACTCCTTTCTTTCTTCTTATATACGTCCTCTTCTTTCATCTCCTGTTTATAGCAGATAATCTTCATTATTTCTCCTTTCGCAAGTTCCTTGACTCTTAACAATGTCAATAAAAAGTTATCTAATTTATATCTGACAAACATCCCCCCCACACTCACAAACATATGTGCACAAACTGTATCACCAGCTCTGACATTTTTCCTGTGCTATGGGTGTGCATTTCCAGTTGCACAACCTCAAAAGTGTCTAAAGCCAAATTCTGAACTGAATTCCAAAAAAGATCCCCTAGCTCCCATGGAACTTACTACTTCTGCCGGTATCATTTCCTCAGTCTCTCAAGCTTCAAATTTTGTTTTCACCCACCTTCTTTAACCGTTTTGCCATCCATCTACAATTAGTCAGGAAATCCCATTGGCTGACTTTTCTAATCTTTCTCTCTCTCTCTCTTTTTTTTTTTTTTTTTGAGACAGAGTCTTATCTTGTCACCCTCTATAAAGTGCAGTGGCATCACAACTCACAGCCTCCTCAAACTCCTGGGCTCAGTAGTGCCTTGCAATGCTTCAGCTTCCTGCCTCGCTGGGACTACAGGCGCCTGCCATAACATTGGGCTATTTTTAGAGACAGAGTCTTGCTCTGGCTCAGGCTGTCCTCTAACGCCTGAGCTCAGCAGTCCACCTGCCTCAGCCTTCCAGAATGCTGGGATTATAGGCGTGAGCCACCCCACTGGTCCCTAATCTCTTGAAGGGGGTCTCTTCTGTTCCAGTTTTTGACTGGGGCTGGGTTTGAACCCACCACCTTCAGTACATGGGGCTGGCGCTCTACTTCTTGAGCCACAGGTGCCACCCTGGTCTCTTCTGTTCCATTTCCTTGGTCTCTTCTTTCATTACTTCTTAGCTTAACTATCAAAAGAGCCTCTAAATTGGTTTTCAGTCTTTCTCTACTCCAATCAATTTTGTCTATTGCTTCTAGGTTAATCTTGCCAATGCACAAATGTATATATACCTTATATAACCTTCCTGCTCACAAAACTCAGTGGCTCCTGATTAGTTAGAGGATTAAATCCAAACTATAGTATTTTGCTTGAAATTTTTGAACTTTTTCTGAATCACTCATAACATAGGTCATTGCCAACCAAAGTGAGTTATTTTCCACTTTCCAAATGAACTTCAGGATTTCCTTCCTCCATTTCTTTGTTTCCATCTGGAATATCTCCTTTCCATAGAACTGTTCTTTTTATTTTTATGGGTGACTTTTTTTGTAATATTTTTTAAACCATAACTGTGTACATTAATGCATTTATGAGGTACAATGTGCTGATTTGTTACACAATGTATAATGCTTACATCTAACTGAGTAACATAACCTTCTCCTCGCTTACTTATTTGTTGTGGTAAGACATTCATACTCTATTCTTAACAGTTTAGAAATGTATCATTTCATTATGCACGTTAGGTTAGGTCTCCCCAAATATCCCCCCTTCTCGTGGTCTCTCCCCTCCCCTCCTCTCTCCTTCCTTTTCCCTCCTTCTTTCTGAACTATAGTTATGTTTTACCATTCCTATGAATGTGTAGGTGATTATATATTTATTTCATAGTAGTATTGAATACATTGGATACTTTTTTTTCCATTCTTGAGATACTTTACTAGGGAGAATATGTTCTAGCTCCATCCAGGTAAACATAAAGGATGTGAAGTCTCCATCTTTTTTTTATGCTGTATAGTATTTCATGGTGTCCGCAATTTGTTAATCCATTCATGGCTCAATGGGCACTTGGGCTGCTTCCATGACATGACAATTATGAATGGGCTGCAATAAACATTCTGGTGCAAATGTCTTTGTTGTAAAATGATTTTTGATCATCTGGATAAATACCTAGTAGGGGGATTGTAGGATCAAACAGTAGGTTCACTTTTAGTTCCTTAAGTATTCTCCAAACTTCTTTCCAAAAAAGGTCATATTAGCTTGCATTCCCAACAGCAGTATAGAAGTGTTCCCTTCTCTCCACATCCACGCCAACATCTGTTGTTTTGTAATTTTGTTATGGGGCTAATCTTACTGAAGTTAGATGATATCTCAAAGTGGTTTTGATTTACATTTCTTTGATAATTAAAGATGGTGAACATTTTTTCATGTGTTTGTAGGCCATGCCCTTGTCTTCTTCAGAAAAATTTCTGTTCAAGTCTCTTGCCCACGTAGAAATGGGATTATTTGTTCTTTTCTTATTGAGCTCTTTGTGGATTCTGGTTATCAGACCTTTGTCAGAAGCATAACCCACAAATATCTTTTCCCATTCTGAAGGCATTCAGTATTTTGCCATACTGAATAAAGCACAGTAAATCTGTTTTCTTTATTTACTATGCTCTTGGCTGTGCAGAAGCCTTTTAGTTTGATCAGATCCCAGTAATATAATTTTGGTGTTGCTTCAATTGCCAGGGAGGTCCTCCTCATAAAAAATTCTCCCGGGCCAATTTCTTCAAGTGTTTTCCCTACACTCTCTTCTAATATTTTTATAGTTTCACGTCTTAAATTTAGATCTTTTATACAGTGAGAATTAATCTTTGTTAATGGGGAGAGAAAGGGGTCCAGTTTCATTCTTCTACAGGTCACCAGCCAGTTCCCCCAGGACCATTTGTTAAATAGGGAATCTTTCTCCCACTTAATGTTTATGATAGGTTTATCATAGATCAAATTACGATAAGTAGATGGATTCATCTCTTGGTTCTCTATTATGTTCCATAAATTTACATATCTATTTTTGTGCCAGTACCAGGCTGTTTTGATCACTATAGATTTATGGTATCACCTTAAGTCTGGTAACATGATACCTCACTTGTTTTTATTTCTGAGTAGTGTGTTGGCTATTCAATGTTTTTTCTGATTCCATATAAAACGAAATACTGTTTTTTCAAGCTCTTTAGGGTATGATGATGGTGCTTTAGTAGGGATTGAATTTAATCTGTAGATTGCTTTGGGTAGTATAGACATTTCAATAATGTTGATTCTTTCCAACCATGAGCTTGGTATATTTTTCCATTCGTTAACATCTTCAGCTATTTCTTTTCTCAGAGTTTCATAATTTTCTTTATAGAGATCTTTCACATCCTTTGTTAGATAAATTCCCAGATATTTCATTTTCTTTGGCACTACTGTAAAAGGAATAGAGTTCTTAACTATATTTTCAGGTATAGGATCATATCATCTGCAAAGAGTGAGAGTTTGGTCTCCTCTGACCCCATTTGGAAACACTCCCCTTCTCTTGCCTGATTGCAATGTTCTTCTTTTACTACATTGAATAGCAGTGAAGACAATGGGCATCCTTGTCTAGTTCCAGATCTGAGTGGAAATGTTTGCAATTTTACTTCATTCAGTATGATATTGGCTGCGGGTTTGCTATATATGGCCTCTATTGGTTTCAGAAATGACCCTACCAAGCCTATTCTCCTGAGTGTTCTGATCATAAAAGGGTGCTGGATATTATCAAAAGCTTTTTCTGCATCAACTGAGAGAATCATATGGTCTTTGTTTTTTATTTTATTTATGTGATATATTATTATATTTACTGATTTATGTATGTTGAACCAGTCTTGTAACCTTGGGATAAAACCACCTTGATCATGGTGTATAATTTTTTTGATGTGCTGTTGAATTCTGTTTGCTAGGATTTTACTGAACATTTTTTTCATCAATATTCATTAATGATATTTGTCTATAGTTTTCTTTTTTGTTGGTTCTTTTCCTAGTTTGGGGCTTGGGGTGATATTTGCTTCATAGAATATATTGGAGAGTATTTCTTCTTTTTCTGTATTTTGGAAAAGGTTATGTAGTATAGGTATTAGTTCCTTCTTGAAGGTTTGGTAGAATTCTGATGTGAAGCCATCTGGTCCTGGACTTTTCTTTTTTGGGAGGTTTTGTATTGTTGATGCTTTTTTAGTGCTTGATATAGGTTTATTCAGTGTTTCTAATTCTTCCTGGCTGAGTCTAGGAAGGTGCTGATCTTCCAAGTATTGGTCCATGTCTGCCAGATTTTCATATGTCTGAGAATAGAGTTTTTTATAGCAGTCATTGAGGATATTTTGTATTTCTGAGGTGTCTGTTGTTATTTCTCCTTTTTCATTTCTATTAATGTTATTAGAGATTTTACTTTTCTGTTTCTGTTAGATTAGCCAAAGCTTTTTTGGCAAAGACAATTTTATTTGTCTTTTCAAAAAAACAAACTTTTTGTTTTGTTGATCTTCTAAATGATTCTTTTATTTTTAATTTCATTTAATTTTGCCCCACTTTTGGTTAGTGGGATTAGGGTGGAATGTTCTTCCTTTTCCAGTTGCTTGAGATGTCTCATTAAGTTGTTGACATCTTCTCTTTCTGTTTTCTTGAGGAAGGCTTCCAATGCTATAAATTTCCCTCTTAGGACTGCCTTTGCAGTATCGCACAGATTTTGATAATTTGTGTCTTCATTATCATATTGTTCCAAAAGTTTTGTGATTTCCTTTTAAATCTCATCTTTGACCCAGCTATCATTCAGCATAAGGCTATTTGGTTTCCAGTCTTTGTTTGAGTATGATGATTCCTGTTGCTATTGAGTTCAATCTTTATACTGTGATGGTCTGAGAAGATACAAGGAATAATTTCTATTCTTTTAGAATTGCTAAGGTTAGACTTGTGTCCTAAGATATGATCCATTTTAGAGGATGATCATTGACTGATGAGAAGAATGTGTATTTAGTCTTATTAGGATGAAATATTCTGTAGATGTCTTTTAAGTCCATTTGTTCCAGGGTCAAGTTTAAGTCCCATATATCTATTTGCCTGTATTACAGATGTCCATCCCTTCACCTTGAGTCTAATTTTATCTTTTAAGGCAGTGGTTCTCTACCTTCATAATGCCAAGACCCTTTAATACAGTTCCTCATGTTGTACTGACCCCCAACCATAAAATTATTTTCGTACAACCTGTATTTGTATGGGGTGTATGTGATGGTTTTAGGTGAACCCTGTGAAAGTATCCTTTGACCCCCAAAGGGGTTCCAACAAACAGGTTAAGAACCTCTGCTTTAAGGTAAGATGAGACTCTTGTATGCAACAGATATCTAGTCTGAGTTTATTTATCCAGTCAGCCAAACTGTGCTTCTTTAGAGGACAATTTAAGCTATTCACATTAATTGAGAGAATTGATAAGTAGTGTTTTGGGTGTCATGTTTTTCAGATGTCTAGTGTATATGTTTAGTCCTTTCCCTACTGTGGAATTTAGGTTTTATACAAAATTTTCTGGGTGTGTTTACTTTGGCCGTGGAGCATGGTGTTGATCATTATGGAGGTGGGACTAAGAATATCCCAGAAAGCTGGTTTACTTATGGCAGATTTCTTCAACATGTGTATGTCATCAAAGTATTTGACTTCTCCATCACAGATGAAGCTCAGTTTAGCTGGATACAGGATCCTGGGCTGGAAGTTGTTTTATTTTAGGAGATTGAAGGTCAATGACCATCCTCTTCTGGCTTGGAAGGTTTTGGCTGAGAGATCTCTAGTCATTCTGATATTTCTCCCATTGTAGGTAATGCTATTCTTAGGTCCGGCTGCCTGCAAAATATTCTCCTTTGTCCTAACTTTGGCAAAGTGAATTACAATGTGTCTAGGAAACGCTTTATTTGGATTAGTCTTATTGGGGTTCTGAAATTGTCTGCTATCTGAATTTCAGTATCCTTTGCAATGTTTGGGAAATTCTCCTCATAATCTCTTGGAGTAGAGCATCTGTGCCTTGAGGACCATGTTCTTCTCCCTCAGGAATTCCTATAAGATAAATGTTTGATTTTTTGGAGTGGTCCTACAACTCTGACAGGGAATGTTTAGTTTTTTTTCTCCATCTGTCTGCCTCTTTGAGTGTTTAGGAACACTCAAAAGCTTCGTCTTTGATTTCAGAGATCCTTTCTTCTGCTTGGTCACCTCTGTTACTGAGGGAGTCTACTGTATTTAGGAGCTCCTCAAATAGTTTTTTCATTTTCTTGAACTCTGCTAAGTCTTTTCTCATTATGTTGACATCCTTAGTAAATTTGTCTTTAAATTCATTTATTTTTTGAGACAACTTTTGCACAACTTTTTGGATTTCAATATCTGTTTTTTCCTCCAATTTATTGATTTGATTTGCCATCTATATTTTGAATTCTATTTCTGACATTTCAGCCATTTCTTATGAATGGCATCATCTGACATATTACCTTTGTCATTCCTTGGGGGAGTTGATCTACTCTGATTATTCATGTTGCCAGAGTTCTTCCCCTGGTTCTGCCCCATGTTTATTTTCTGCAGTTTGAGTATTAAAACTCATGGGGTATCATTGAATTGAGGGTTCCAGGAATTGTAGTTAACTAGCTTTTTGCCAAAGAGTTGGGACTAGTGATTGTGGCTTTTTCCTTATAGCTTTACAAAGGTCCATTTCAGACATGCAGCTAGAGACTCTAAAAACCTAATTGATGTGATAGGGCTATCTGGCTCTGACTTGTAGTTAGCCAGCCTCTATCTGATCCTATTGAGTTTCAAAATTAGGATAAAATCTCAGATGGGGGAGACTCAGGTAATGGAGATCCCCTCCCCACACTCCCCCCAGGAGACTATTGCAGGAGTTCACACAACCTCAGTTCAACTTTGGAGGGTCTCTGGGTAGACATCCCAAGTCGATAGCTCCAAACCAATTATCACAGACAGTACAATCACTGCTAACTGTGAGAGTTAGGTGACCAGCAACCTGGCAGTAGGGTTCCACAGCCAGCTTGGACCCATAAACCCAACATACTGGAGTTTGGCTCTCTCTTGTGGTCAATGGGGTCGGGAAGGCTCACCCAGCCAAACAGTTAGGCCAGAGGGATTGGTTCCTCCTTCCCTGCCTTATGCCACAGCCTCCCCACTGCTACCTCTGTGGGGCTGTAGCCCAGCTCCCTTCAATGGACAAAAGTGGCAGGGATATGGGCCTGCCTGAGACAAGGGAGGGGGGTCGGTGCCTCCTCCCTTGCTGTACTCTGCCACTAGGGCAACCTCGTGGGTCTGAAGCCTGACTCCCTCTAGTGCTCAACAGCCTCTGGGGAGTGTACCAGCAGTGTCAGTCCCTGGGTATGTTTACTGCAGTCTGTGGGAGGGTACTGCAGTAGGGCTATTTTGCAATCACCACATCTATGTCTCTGTTCCAGCCCTGCCCCTAGCATCTTGTGCAAGTACTCTAATGGAGTCTGCATCTCTGTCCCAGTTGTGCTCCACTAGGGCTGGATACCACCTGTGGGTGTATTTTGCACTCACAGGAGGATGAGTCTCTTTCTCAGCCCCATCCCACCCATGGGTGTGTGCCCAGCATTGTGTACTCTCACTGAGTCTGCATCTCAGTCCCACCCATGCCCTACCTGAGTGGGTATCACCACAGGGCATACCCCTGCTCATGGAATCTGTGTTTTTGTCCCAGTTATTCTTCACTGGTGGCAGTCCCCAAGGTTGAGTCTTGGTTTCTTCCAGTTGCCAAGAGAAACTGGAAGTGTTTATCCAAAATCCAACTGGTGTATGAGTACTGCCACTACCACAGCTGCCACCACAGCCACCGTGATCTGCCATGGGCCACCGTTTCTCCCTCTTCTGATAGACTCCCTTGCTCCACAATCCCAACTTTACACCCTTGAGACTGTTTCAACACAGACTTGTCACAGCCCATGCCATGCCCCCAACTCTGGAGGAGTTGTCAAACACTTTGCAGGGGGCAGGCTTGTAGACTGTGGAGTTTGGGGGGAAGGGTGACTGGGAGTTCAGAATTGTGTGTAGAATATTTGTTCAATTTTATGCCAGGCAGGAGAATGCCAAGGTTCACAGGTGAGATCTCTCTGGAGAAGAAGTTCTGGTGTTTAGCAGCTCTCTCATGTGGGTTAAAATAAGAGGAGATCTGAACTCCACTCACTTGTTTGTAGAAAGCACACAGAAAGCCACTCCTTGGGGGAGGGTACTTTCATCTACTTGGCTATGGATTTTGTTCCTGTAGTTTGTTTCCTTGGAGTTGCAGCTTGCCTCAGCAGGGATGATGTGCACTCCTCAATCTTCTCTCTTAGCTCAGCTCCTAACCTTCAGTTTTCTTGAGAACTTTCTGTCCTGTATCTCTCTTTCTGGAGAGGAGCCTTTATGGAAAGATGGCTCCAGTCATCCATCTTGCCCCCTCCTCTCCAAATCATTTTTCCTATCCATCTCCACATCAAAGCCCTCATCCTTCAAGATGCTATATAAATGCCATACCCTTCCAATAGACTATTATACTCATCTTTTTCTCATGCTGCGGCTTTTCTTTTCTGAATTCTCACTGTACTTTCTTGATGCTTCTCATGAACATTTACCACTTGGGAAATTATACTGTGACTATTTGTATATCTACTGTATTTTCCCTTTAAAAAAGGAGCCTGGCTTTTAAATCTGTTCACATTCTTTTATCCTTTCCACACGAAATATAGCACAGTACTTTGCATACTGCAAAGCCTCATATGTTGAATTAATTTTAATATGATGTTATGGTAATTCTGAAAAATCAGCAATATCACTTACAAGCAATATCACTTTGACTGAAATAGTCATGGTAATATTATGTATTCAGTATTGCCATTAGCCAGGAGTTACCAGGTTCTTAGCTCAGAGCAGGGCACTAAAAATAAAGAAAAAAATTCAAAATGTATGGCAATGTTAACTGTAAAAACTTAAAAACAAGAACCATGCTTATGCTTCCTTTATGCACATCACATGTAAGTGAAAACTGCTGATCATAAATGAATGATTTGTATAAACCACAATGCATAGAACCTCTATAATTGGCCACCTCTCTACATTGGCCATCTCCGTAAGTTGACTTAATTTTCATTAACTGGACGTGCACCATATGTACATATCAGTACAGTAGGCCTCGTCCCCTGTGTTGACCACTTCCATATGTTGACCAGTTTGTTACAGTCCCTTGGGTGGTCAAACTACAGAGGTCTGTGTTTTCAACATCCCTTAAATAATAAAGGATTCATTACTTTGAAATAAACTGATTCAACTCCTCAAATATACAGATTTGCTTTTCACCCCTGCTTAGGTCCTCTAAGACCTGTGGAACTGGTAGCGATTGACTGAAAAAAAGTAAAGTTAGAAGCAGTGAGAGATAAAGAGACAGGACATGCAAAATGGAGTTGCAAAAGGTGGGAAACTCAGAGGACCATCACTATCGCTAGTGGGGTCCAGTGGATGGCCCTGAGTGTTGTTCCGCTCAGCTTTCACTGAAGGCTATTTGTTCATTAGCCCAGAAGTAAAGCTGAGGAAGAGAACAAAAACATCAGCAGTTTCTCTGAGTAAGCATGCCAGCTCTTATTCTACATTTAATCATTAACTTTAAGGGTTTGAGCAGTCTTGAGAAATCCAAAACCTTAGCCTTGTGTGGAGGCAGACTCCTTTCTGTGCTAACACACAGATTACTTGGGAGAAGTTAATCCCTACTAGTTCACTGTGGAGCCGATTCTTCAGGCTTCTCTGAAGAATTGATGGGAAAGAGGAATTTACTCTTATCTTCAACCCAGAGGTGTCTTCCTTTGTTGTAAGGGTACAAAAGTCCTCCTTCCCATATTTCAGGGCTTGAGCTGTTTCTTTGATCTCTGCCCTGGCCAAATACAAATCCCACAGTGAGTATTTGCTTTGACTGTTGAGTGAGCAGGGGGCAACCTAGTTAATGTTTCTTGACAGGCATTGCTGTAGCCTCCTCTATGGCCATTGTTTCTTCAGGGTGTTCACAGACCCAGTAGTGGTGTTTGAAAGCTGTATCCCCTACAGGCGAGGCTGCTGGGAAAAGCAGGAAACTGCTCAGGTAAGAAATTTTGTGGCTAGTTTAAAATTAAATTAGCTGAACTGTTTTTACTCTGCCTTGCTAAACTTAATTCACTGTTTTTCCCTTTTTCTGGGAGTATTTTCCCTTGCCAAGCCTGGGTTCTTTGGTTCCCATTCTGCCTGTGCACCCCTCTAAAGAGAAACACAAAAGTTATAACTGAGCAAGATGATTTCAGAGATTGAATTCCTTTAAATTATTCCTTGGGAATACATTTCTTTATTTTACTACTTCTTGGTCTTCTATTGAACTGTTGAACTCTTGGGTATAATGACAGTCCCAGAATAAGAAGATGAGACAATTCAGCAAAGAAAGACCTGTCTACTCTACTTCATAAAACAAATAAGTGCTTCAGATATTTTATATTTTAAAAAGCAAAAGTTCACACTAAAAGTGTTGTGGCTCAGTGTCTGTGGCTCAACAGGCTAGGTGCCAGCCACGTACACCTGAACTGGCAGATTTGAATCCAGCTGGGGCCCACCAAACAACAAAGACCAAAAAATGCAACCAAAAAATGGCCAGGCATTGTGGTGGGTGCCTGTGGTCCCAGCCACTTGTAAGGTGGAGGCAGGAGACTCACTTGAGCCCAGGAATTGGGAGGTTGCTGTGAGCTGTGGTGCCACGGCACGCTACCCAGAGTGACAGCTTGAGTCTCTGTCTCAAAAAATAAGTAAATAAATAAAATTAAATTAAAAAAAAAAGAATCACACTAAAAGTGTTCTTCAATCTAAAGTTAAAGAGATACTACACCTATGTGTGTTCAAGTTAAAATGGTTTTCTATGTAATTAGAGCCATAGCAAGCTTTACTTCAGAGCTTCCCACAACTCCTGACTCCATGGGAAAAAGTTGGACTAGTGAGAAACTTTCAACATTTTAAAAACATTTCTATAGTTTTACCACAAAAGTTATTGGATAAAGCATTTTAGTTATTTTTGCTAGCTCTAGAAATGGAGAGTTATGTTAAAAACTCTTGATGGATTTAAGAATGAAGGACATACCTCAGTTCCAGAGCTGTGGTGGATTAAACTTCAGTTCTGCAGGAAGCTGTCTTAGGAAAGGGGAGGATAATTGAATTAAACATTAACAAAATGATACAAAAAAATAGAGCAGGGAAAATTTTGCTCTGTGTTGTCTCACATAAATTCCTCTTCCTTTTTGGTTTTTCCCTTTAATTATTTGCGTGAATATTGGCAAAATGCCAAGCTTCTGTGGCCCTCAGTTTCTTCTCACACAGTACGGGGGGATTGAGCTATATGATCATTGTGGGCCTCCTGAATGTGTCAATTAGCAATATAACTTCAGATAATGTCAAGTGCAATGTAGAAAATAAAGTGAAACAGCAGTGATTAGAAGTGAAGTGGTGGTGTTAAGTGGAAACTTGAATGATAAGAGGAGGGTCACGTGAAAGTGTTGGAGGCGACATGTTAGGCAGAGGGAAGAGAAGATGCAAAGGGCCCAAGGCAGGAAGAAGGCCACTGTGAAGGCTGTGGTAGTGACAACCTGGGACACTGGGAGGTGTGTCTGTGGTGAAGAGTGTAGGTTGGAGTTTAAGACTAATGATAGAGGGAAAACCATTGAAAGGTACAACGCTGTGAAGTGAGATGATCTAAGGTTTTGACCATGTGGGATGTCATGTGGGTGACAGACAATAAGGAAGCAAGATAGAAGCAGGGAAAGCAGGAGAGGATGGTGGTGTGGACTAGGGTATAAGTAATGGGATATAACTGGGCTTAAAAATATGTTTAGGAGAGAACAAATGTCATCAAGCAAATGGGTTCAATACCTGATGTTCACAGAACCTAATACTTGCCAACCAGCAAGGAGACAAAAGTTGAGCTCAAATCTGTGTCCCCAGTTTGGGGTCTGGGGCAAACTTACAGGAATTTTGGCTTGGTAGGGTCTGAGTGGAGGGTTTCACCTTCAATCATTTAGAGTAAGGTCTATTGAAGCAGATTTTAGTCCTAGGTCGTCTAGTCCAATGGACCCCTCAATTTGAAAAGGGTTCCAGTGTTCATTCCAGTCATGTCCCATCTTCTTATTCCAGAGGGTAGAAATCTTTGGTTTTGGATGTTGTTAGAAGCCACAGCTACATAACTTGCAGCTTTGTCTCTGTTGTATATACAAGGTAACTTCACATTTTGATGTCAACAGAGCAGGCCTAGTTTGGGCTGGTCTCCTGGTTGCACTTGCTTTTATCTGTAACAATAGTTTAATCTAAGGGTCTGAGTGTTGGTAATTTGAAACCCTTTAGCTGCATATGTGGCTGGATCACAGTGAGGACGTAAAGATTGAAAATAGAAATTTGAGAGCCCTCAGCTTACAGACAGTACTTAAAACCACAGAACTGGATAAAATCTGGAATGCTCTCAAATTCACCTTTTTTATCACTTAGTTGTAGAAAAATTGGATCATTGAGTCATTTTTATTAAATTACCTTCCATGTTAGTTTGAAGTTCTTTGTGGGGATTTAATGAAGTGATACAGTTGAGGAGTGAAGCCATGAAGTGTGCCTCTGAAAATACATGGTTTTAAGTTGTCATTTAATTTAAGGCTTCGCTATTGGTATAATACTTTATAACATGCAGTATTTTCCAGGCATATCTTCACCTAATGTTCTTTATCAGATTGAAAAGGAAGACTTAAGTGTTATCATCTGAATTTACTTTGATTGTGTCCCATTACAATTTAGTTTATGATTATCCAAGGCCAAGTGATTTCTAATTAAGAGCAAAGTTTTCTTTCATTTTAAATCTAATTAATTGTTTGCATTTCAAACCTAACAGAGTTGCAGGGACAGTTTCATTTAAAATTTATTCTTAACTAGAAAAATAATAATATGAAGAAGAAGATAGCAACTGGAAACACTGGTTTTATTGTTAACAGTAAGTTCTTTTTCTTAATAATAGAATCTAATGTTTCATCCTTATTTCTACCTTTTCATCAGGATTCTAGGATAAACACTTGAGTCTGATTTACATAAATGGTATCAAAGACAAAGAGCTTATTCCCTTAATAGAAAAATACTCTTATAAATAGATAAGTGATACACATTTGAAACAAAATATAGAAACAAACAAACAAAAAATAGGGTGAAAGATATAATCAGGCAGTTCACATATAACAGATACTTAACCTCATTTTATACACATGTCCTCTTATTTCCCCCTGAATTTGTCATTATAGAATAATAAATTCTACTTTCAAGAAATAAACTATATAACCTGTACACTACTAGTCCTTTATTTCACTTTTCTTAGCGTCCTGAATTACTTTTCTGCATCTGCTTTGCTCTCCTAATTTATCTCTGATTTTAATCCTGATCAGCAGAACCATTTTACATCTAAAACACTTTAGGACAAAACTGAGGAAATGCAGGTGAGAGCTACTGTTGGTACTAATTATGGTCCACCAATTCTGAACTTGAATTCCCTTCCCCTCTTGAATTTTTGTTGATATATTTCCTATATCCTTAAAAAAAAGAAAGAAAGAAAACCTCTTGTTTTCCCAGTTTCTAATTAATCTATCATTTGAATTTTTTTTTTTTATTCTTAAAGGTTCTTCTGAATCTCTGTACATATCAAAATGACTAAGCTTTTTCTTTTAAATTTCCTAAAGGGAAACCCAATTCAGATTACTATCAAACATTATGGAAGAATTTCCTTGAAAGGTAGAATAGAAAAGTTTCTGAGAATACACACCAAGCAAAGGACTCTCAGGCATCTTAGAAATGAACACTAGGAATTGCAACTTCCATAGATGTCAGTTCTAGCAGGTGACAGTAAAATTGCTCTTAGAATGAAAACATTACTTTGAAGAATCTCTTAAATTGCTCTCAAATATTGAGGAGGTAGGCTTTGAACACTTCGCTTATTTCTTCCTCAGAAAGAAAAATATGATTGATCAGACTGGGCCTGGCTGCCATGCCAAAGTGTAGTTTACAGAGGAAGCTGAGGAGTTCAATAAAGCAATTCTCTCTCCTTCCTGTATGCAAAAGCACATCTTTGACTATCTTTTGAGTTAAATTCTCCTCTCATACTGCTCTATTCTGAACTAGCATCCGATCTAGCTTTGGTCATGTCCAGTGTTTTACCTATGTGGTGACTGACATATTACATTGTTAGCTTTCCAACAAAATGCAAAGTTCTGGGAAGCACAGCACAGCAAGTGGGTGGAGATACATGGTCATGACAACAAGCTTTCCCAGTTGCTGCTATGATATCATGGATGGTTCTCATGTAAACAATAATAGGAAAATGTGTTAGATGACATATTGCTCCTCTATTCCACTAAAGTAACTAACATCTAGCATGATTGGCAAAACTTTACCCAACGGCTCACTTCCAGATAGTGGTCCAGCTCTGATAGGATTCATCATCCTGAACTGGTCACCTCACATAGGAGGCAGAGGAAGCTGGACCCACCGTCTTCAGATGCCCTCCTGTGCAGCAGAAGCCACCTTCTCTCTCTTCCATCCAGCATGTACCTCATTGGCAAACCCACACGTTGCCAGCTAGTCTGCAACTCTTGAAGACGTGGGTTTCTCAACTAAAATTAGGTAGAGATAGTTTACCTTTAAAATATGTATCTTATATCTATTTCCCTAAAACTCATGGGCCAAACTCAATACTGAACTGGGTTCCCTGCTTGGCAACAAAAACTTTCCTATTAAACTTTCAATCTTTTGTCTGTTAGTCTATAAAATTTTTTTTTCCTTTCAGGTCAGGGTTATAAAGAAATTAGTGACAGAATTACATAGATTATTGATTGTTATTGGAAAAAGAAAAACCATACTATGAGATAGTCATGTAAGAGGCATATTTTGCTATTAAAAGCTTAAAAGCAACAAAACAGTACTTTTAGTTTGAAAAGAAATTATTTTTCAAGATAAGAAAATGTATTAAATCAAACCTCTACCAGCCCACTCACAGATAATAATTCATCTGAAACAGATTTATAAAAAATAAAAGAGAATGTTGATGGAATATGTGGGCTTAGAAACCTTGAATAGAAAACAAAAAGTATCCATTTGATACAAAATAGAAATAACCATTAATTTGTTCTATTTTTTTAAATATAAATTTGATTCTTCCATCAAAGTACATTCTACTCCAAAGAAGTTAACATGGACTTTATTATTATTATTATTATTTTATTTATTTATTTTTTTTTTTTAGGAAGTTGTTTTATTTTATTTTTTTTTTATTTTTTTTTTTAATAATTTTATTGAATCATAATTATGTACATTGGTGCAATCACAGGGCACGATTCATATACATTCAAAAATATTTTGATCATACTGTTAC
>CAUYON010182188.1:0-12112 GCA_963573935.1 Arctocebus calabarensis | reverse complement strand
GGGTTGCTGTGAGCTATAACACCACAGAACCGAGGGTGACAAAGTGAGACTGTCTCAAAAAAAAAAAAAAAAAAATTAAGAGATATAATAATAAATTGATATATACCTAATAACATAAGCTCATATTCTTAAATTTGAGATTATTAATAATTCACCACAGAATTCAACTTGTAGTCACTGGAACATAGCAAGTTGCCATGGCCCAACAGCACATTCTTTCAAAAATAAAATTAGAAGCACCAACTGCCTCCAGATAGCAACATAAAGAAAACACTGGCATACTTTCTATACGTAGTACACTCTGACTTACAATTTCACAAAGACCTAAATTTTAATTTTTAGGTCCTTCACACTTTGAGGGTAAATATTCTCTGACACTTTACAAACTCTTGATTATAATGTCTCATGTTGTATTAAACACATCCATAAGTATCTAACGGTGAAAAGTCAACAATGACATTGGACAAAATCCCCAACAGCATTTACTTTATGTTTCCTGTGGATCTGGAACCAAAGCACTCAAGCCATCATCACATAACCTGCAGTTGTATAAATTATGTCATTACATTTCGGCCTTTTAAAATTTTCTGAAAGCCATTTTTTCAAGGGATGTAACTGGGTTTCAAAAATCATTTGTGAAATAAAGTCTTTGTATTTGGTCTTCTCTAAAACGTTATTATCAACAAATAATAACCAACTCTGGTCTACAGAAATTGGGGATAGGAATAATATGTATAATTAATTTACATAAGTTACAAAAAGTCTTACAGACCATCTAACTGAAAAAAGAAAAATCAAAAAACTTAGACCGTCTTTATATTACAAAAAATTACAATAGCTATCTCAACACAACTTTAAGAAATCAAAGTCTACTCCATAGTAAGCCAAGGAAAAAACTGTACCTCAATTATCTCTTACTATTCTGGTCCAAGTTCTTTTTTTTTTTTTTGAGACAGAGCCTCAAGCTGTCACCTCTGGGTAGACTACCATGGCATCAAGCTCACAGCAACCTCCCAATTCCTGGGCTCAAGCGAGTCTCCTGCCTCTGCCTCTCAAGACGCTGGGACTACAGGCGCCTGCCACAACGCCCAGCCATTTTTTGGTTGCAGCCATCATTGTTGATTACCCAGGCTGGATTCGAACCTGCCAGCTCAGATGTACATGGCTGGCACCTTAGCCCATTGAGCCACAGACGCTGAGCCTGGTCCCAAGTTCTTGATAGCCAAAGCTACTCAGTGCCTCCAAAGTTTATTCACTAGGATTACCAGAAGCAGAAAGTCTGAGCCTCTCTCCTCAGGCTTTTTTTTTTTTTTTGCTAGAGACAGAGTCTCACTCTATGGCCCTCAGTAGAGTGCCGTGGCGTCACACAGTTCACAGTAACCTCCAACTCTTGGGCTTAGGCGATTCTCTTGCCTCAGCCTCCTCAGTAGAAAGGACTACAGGCACCTGCCACAACACCTGTCTATTTTTCTGTTTTGCAGTTCTGCTGGGGCTGGGTTTGAACCTGCCACCCTCTGTATATGGGGCTGACACCCTACTCGCTGAGCCACAAGTGCGAATCCCAGATAGCTGGGCTTCAAGGTCAGGTGGGCTTCAATACTCATATTTCTATGCGAGGATTTTCCATCAGGATAACAATTCATTTTCCAAATCTATTTAGATTAACATTTCATAGCAAAAAGAAATGAAGTCTTAGGATGTGAACAGTAGGCTGGGCATGGTGGCTCACACCTGTAATCCTAGCAATCTGGGAGGCTGAGGCAGGTGGACTCACTGAGCTCACAGGTTTGAGACCAGCCTGAGAAAGAGCAAGATCCAAAAATAGCCGGGCACTGTGGCAGCGCCTGGAGTCCCAGCTACTCGGGAAGCAGAGGGAAGAGAATCGCTTTAGCCTGAGAGTTTGAGGTTGCTGTGAGCTATGACACCACAGCACTCCACTGAGGGTGACAAAGTGAGACTGTGTCTCAAAAGACAAAAAAAAGATATAAACAGAGTTGAGTCCATACTGATACCTTCACAACAGAATCCAGCTTAAAATCATTGGGAGACATTTCTTCTAAAACTATGCAGTGATTCATATCAAACATACATACTTCCAATTGTCATTATCAAAATACAATTTAAACATTCCCTCAACCACTTGCATAACATACACCTTTACTGTAATACGCATTCTCTCCAGTTTAGTGAAACCAAGGCATAACATTGCTAGAATTTTAAACAGAAAATTAAGTTCCTAAATATTAACATATTTGATAAAAAATGTGTTTCAGTACACATTAGTACTGCATAATCCTACTACAGACAATGATTCCATACCCAAATAATTTTGCTAAGTGTAGCAAGCTATATTCCACCTCCCACTGCCTCAGGCAATCACAATGTCCATGAAAACATTAAAGGTTCTGAGAATAAAAGTAAACTGTTTCAGCTCAGCGCCTTAGCTCAGTGAGTGGGGCACCAGCGACATACACCAAGGCTGGTGGGTTTGAGCCCAGCCTGGGCCTGCTAACCAACAATGACAACTGCAACCAAAAAATAGCTGAGCACTGTGGTGGGCGCCTGTAGTCCCAGCTACTTGGGAGGCTAAGGCAAAAGAATTGCTTAAGCCCAAGAGTTTGAGGTTGCTGTAAGTTGTGATGCCACCACACACAACAGCGGGTGACACAGTGAATACTGTCTCAAAAAAAAAAAAAAAAAAAAGAAGTAAACTGTTTCAATTTGACTCAGCATAAACATTTCCCAGACACATTTTGGGAAATCCTGCATTATTCTTACCTTTAAAAGTATATTCAGAATTTGAGAAGTTTTAATTGGTAGATTTACTGTTTTGTACATCCATTAAAACATAGTGTCTTATTTCTCAGAAAACATAAATGTAAAATATCAAATCCTTAAACTAAAAAAAGAATATTTTTGATTAAAGAGCACCTACCTATATTTTGCTTTTTCATGAACCCAGACATACTCAGGGTCTTTCAAACTCAAGCGTGCGAGGTCCTTTACAGATTTGGTTTGAGTTGCTGAGAATAGTAAAGTCTGACGTTTCCTAGGGAGATTTTCAATGATAGCATTCATGGTATCAGCAAAGCCCATATCCAAGATTCTATCTGCTTCATCAAGAACTGAAAAAGGAAAATGCAAGGTGAACTACCAGACATAACTCTAAATGCATTGTGGCATCCTGGATTGGATCCCCAAAGAGAAGAGAGATATTAGTGGAAAAACTAGTAAAACCTGAATAAAGCCTGGAATTTATACAACGTACCAATGTTACTATTAGCTTTGACAAAGGGACCATAGTTACAGACAATATTAATATCCACCAGACTAGGTGAAGAATATACAGCAATTCTATTAATGCGACTTTTCTATAAATCAAAGCAAAGTCCATTTAAAAATACACATTAGGTAATATCACCAAGCTAAAAAAGAAAAAGTTCATTAAAAAAGATGCCAATTCTGGCTCGGCGCCTGTGGCTCAACGGGCTAAGGCGCCAGCCATGTACACCTGAGCCGGCGAGTTCGAATCCAGCCCGGGCCCACCAAACGATGACAGCTGCAACCAAAAAAAAAAAAAAAAAAAAAAAATTGGCCGGGCGTTGTGGCGGGCGCCTGTGGTCTCAGCTACTTGGGAGGCAGAGGTAGGAGACTCGCCTGAGCCCAGGAATTGGAGGTTGCTGTGAGCTATAATGCTATGGCATTCTATCCAGGGTGACAGCTTGAGGCTCTATCTCAAAAAAAAAAAAAAGATACCAATTTGGCCTTTCAAAGTTATCAGAAGTGCGTATTACTTAGATTACATCTTGGTAACGGGCTGAGCTCACACCTGTCATCCTAGCACTTGGGGCGGCTGACTCAGGAGGATTGCTTCTATCCAGTTCTAGACAAACCTGAGCAAGAGCAACACCCTGGCTCTACAAAAACAAGAAAAATTAGCCAGGCATCGTGGTGCATACCTGTAGTCCCAGCAACTTGGGAGGCTTAGGCAGAATCATCACATGAGCCCAGTAGTTTCAAGTTCCAGTAAGCTATGATGATGCCACTGCAATCTAGCCCAGGAGACAGAGCAAGACCTTATCTCAAAAAAAAAAGTGAAAGAAAAAAAAAGGAGGAGAAAAGTCTTGTCAACACCAAATGCTAAAGTGCTTTATTTCACATATAAAGGGACATATGCACTTTTTGGGGGGGAGGGGACGGTCTCACTACGTCACCCTCAGTACAGTGCTGTGGTGTCACAGCTCACAGCAACCTCAAATTCTTGGGCTTAAGCAATTCTCTTGCCTCAACCTCTCAAGTAGCTGAGACTACAGGTGCCCATCATAAAACATGCCTTTTTTTTTTTTTTGAGACAGAGCCTCAAGCTGTGGCCCTGGGTAGAGTGTCATAGCATCACAGCCCACAGCAACCTCCAACTCTTGGGCTTAAGCGATTCTCTTGCCTCATCCACCCAAGTAGTGGGACTATAGGCACTCGCCACAACAACCAGCTATTTTTTAACCAAAAAATTGTTCTATCCAGTTCTAGACAAACCTGAGCAAGAGCATTTTCGCTTGCATTTTCCTTTTTCAGTTCTTGATGAAGCAGATAGATAGTTGTCATTGATGTTTGACAGGCCTGCGCCTTAGCCACTTGAGCTACAGGCACCAAGCCACACCTGGCTATTTTTTGTTGCAGTTGCCAT
This sequence comes from Arctocebus calabarensis, assembly GCA_963573935.1. Lineage (NCBI taxonomy): Eukaryota > Metazoa > Chordata > Mammalia > Primates > Lorisidae > Arctocebus > Arctocebus calabarensis. Next base: position 7,428 of record CAUYON010182188.1, on the reverse strand, counting down.
TGTTGTTTAGCAGGCCCGGGCGGGGTTTGAACTCCCCAACCGGGGTGTGTGGCTGACGCCATAACCACTGTGGTACGGGCACCAAGTCTGCACGTTCTTTTGATTTAAAAAAAAAAAGACTAATTGTATTCTCTGGGTTTAGAGCCCAAATGCCAAAAAATTTCAAGTTATTTCTCAATTTTTAATCATAACATTTCCCCAGCATAAAATTCGTATCATTAAAATGTATGAGGGTTCTCTCCTAAATCTGAACTTTTTTCATTGGAAATTCATTAGACTCACCTAAAATTTGGAGATTAGTAGCATGAAAAGATACTGTTTCATCCATGTGTTGAAGAAGCCGACCTGGTGTGCACACAAGTATATTTATGTTGTTGATCCTCTCAGCTTCGTGTTTCAGATCCTGAAAACAGTTGTTTCTTTTGATTACAGACACATCACTCCAACCGGTTTGTGTACCAAAACTAAAAAGCCATTTGCATGTGGCATATCATAGTAGTTTAGATACTCTTGAAAATAAACATAACTTCTCCCTTCTGTTATCTGCAGCATATACAAATTTCTGGGCTAAATAAAAGTCTTGAAGTAAAGACATAAAGAGCTCAAAGTTCTTCTCGATTCTTAATCATACTCAGGATTTTGAGACCAAGAAAAAATACTCAAGTGACTGCTCCAAGTCAGGGTCCAGGGGCAGTGAACAGACTCTGTCACCACTCACTGTGCTCTGTGGACTGAGAAAGAGCTGAGCTCTCTACATTTATAGCTTCTCTCCTTGAGATAAGAGCAGAATATTGGTGAGCTGGGGATGGGCACATGAGTTTGTTATGCTATACTTTCTTCTTTATTGTTTGTTTGCTCAGAAACTGAAGTAGTATTTATCTTTAGTCTAGAGGAGGCTCTAGCAGATATGGGCATTACAGGTTTCCTATAAGGTAGAGCAAAAGCTGAACAGCAGGTCTTATGATTAAAAACTTCCTCAAAACAATCTACCTCCCTTTCTTCTGCTGATGTAGCAATGTTCTGGATTATTCAACATCTTAGATACCTTATTACAAGGTCCTAGTCCTCATATTGAAATGCGATATTTCCCAATGGATGCTGATGAATAGATTTACAGGATTATTAGAGTAAACCTGTCTCAGAGAGCCCAATCAACTCAAGATACCCTAACAAAAACAAACTTTCTGTTCTAGCAAAATTGACAATCAGAATCCAAATGACAGTGACCACACCACGTGCTACCCCCCAATGAGGCCCTGTCTGAGAGGATGGAATGAAGTCTCCACCACCTCTTTTTCAACTACCTGTACTCCAACACAGGTTACAGAAGAAAGAGGGCAAGGACAAAAGAACATACCTTTCCACCAATGATGAGACCGGCTGAAAAGTCATGATTTTTTCCTACTTTTCGGAGAACCTCAAAGGTCTGATAGGCTAGTTCTCTCGTAGGTGATATTATCAGAACTCCCAGCCCATCTGTTGAGGTCCACTGCAGACGATATAAGGCTTCCAGCACCTCAAAAAGAACAGCAAATTCTTATTAAGTCTTTACACAAATCAGCTTATTGACCTGCGTCTACGGCCTGTCCCTCCAAATCTTAAAGAACTTTCCAAGGAGAAGGCATACCACTCAAATTTTATCCAATCCAAAAGAAAATATTCTGTTTCTTTTTCTTCTATCCATCAGAATCATCTACCCCCAACTCAGAGGGAAGGGAAAAGCAGCCCCAGAATACCCATAGTTCAGCTGCTGCCAGAGCCACATAATCAGAATGGCTATCAATGAAAGGTATGTGCAGGCTACAGACCATTAAAACTGACTTTGAAAATATTTATCATTTTCTGAACAGTAACCACATTAAAATAAACTTTCACCTGTATAGCTGCTTATTTATATAAATGACTTGAATTCTCTAATTTTAGAGAGACATTGCTTTACCCAAAAAAAGGAAAAAAGCACTAGCATTTAAGAGAAAAAGTGGTTTTGCAATATTTGGAACACAAACTAAAATGATACTTTCAGATATTTTGTAGGAATAAAAAATGAAAAGAGCAACCATATTACTGAGATGTAAGTGAATCCCTAAGAAGCTCCACTATTTTACTGCTACACGTATAAAAGACAGGTATCAATATCCCAGAAAACCCAACAAATGCTCAAAGCTCCTTAAACTGAGCATATTTCAATTTTATACTAAACAAAAGTATAAAATGCCACTGGTAGGCTTACAAGGGTGAGCAAAGAAACACCTTCCCACCAGCCCAACCACAGAGCAGAACCATTTTGACCTGCCACCCTGGAGAATCCCATATCCATCAAGCATGTAATGACTTGCCAAGGCACAATAATTCATTCATTCAATAATTTACTGAATGCCCACCTCAGGAAGTTCTATAATTTACTGATAACCTGGGAAATGTGGTAGAGAACTCTTGTCTGATAAAGTCTGCATTCTATCCAGGGAAATCTAACTTGAAAACAACTCTTAATGAGATTTATTTGCATCTAGGCATAGGATGTTATAAAATTATATAACAGAGAATCTAACCAATATGAATAATACACTTACTGGAACAAGGAAAGCCAGAGTCTTGCCAGATCCAGTCTTAGCGGCTCCAAGTACATCTTTACCTTGCAAAGCCAACCCAATGGTCTGCCTTTGTATCTCAGTTACCAAACGGTACTGGGCTTCTTGCAAACCTGGCAAAGTGGAGGAAGGGAAAATGACACTTTCAGAAAATCCCTATAGGATGGTGTTACAGGCTGAAATGGGTCCCCCTTCACTCACCCACCCCAAAATTCCTATATCGAAGTCCTAACCCCCAGTACCTCAGAGTGACTACATTTGGAGACAAAGCCTTTTAAAGTGGTGCTTAAGTCAAAATGAGTCCCCTAGGACCCATGTGTCTTTATAAGCAGCATGGTGAACAAGGAGACACCAAGGGTCCACATGCACAAAGAGCAACCACGGGAAGAGGCAGCAAGTTACTACACTAGGTTTGACCTAGCACTCCTGACTCCAGGGCACATATCCAAGGGTATGGAATCAGCATCCTGAAGAGCTACCTGCACTTTATGTTCACTGCAGCATTTCACAATAGGCAAGGTATGACATCAACCTAAGTGGCCAATGAGGAATGAAGAAAACCTGGTGCATATACACACAGGGGATGATTATTCACCTTTAAAAAGGAAACCCTCTCACATGCAATAACATGAAAGAACCTGAAGGACATGGTGTTAACTCAAATCAGCCAGGAATAGCAATATACAATAACCACATGATGTCACTTAAAAGACAGGAATTCACCAAAACTGGGATAGAATGGCAGTTACCCCAGGCCGTGGGAGAGAAGGATTGGTAAAATGTGGATTAAAGGATATAAAATGTCAGTTACAAGGAATAACTTCAGGAGATCTATTTTATATCATGATGACTACAGTTAATTACAATACCCTGTACACTTGAAAACCACTAAGAGTTCATTTTAAGTGTTCTTAGCACAAAAAAGTATCAATACACCACATACATGTTAATTATGTTACATGCAAATTAGCCTGATTTAGCCATCCCACCATGCATACATACTTCAAAGCATGTCAGACCATAAACACACACAACTTTTATTAATTTGAGAAAAATAACAGCAGCAAGAGAGTGCTGGAACAGCATGACCTGCAGGAAAACCACCTCTGCCTGCACCTTAATTTGGGACTTCCACCCTTCAGAACTCTACGAGAATCAGTTTCTGTTGTTTAAGTCACTAAGTCTGGTATTTTGTTATAAGCAGCCCTAGCAAAGAAATACAAGCAAAAATATAGTTTGTTCCCTTACTTCTATTAACTAACAGAGATTTCATTTTAATTATTCAGAGGCTCCTAGAATCTTTTTCCTTTCAACTAATGTTTAACCAGTCCAGAAAGAATGACAATGAAAAATTATTTGATGTAAATACTGCCTATTTTCATTGGTTTTCATATCAAAATTTGCCAAAATAAGATTTTTTCAGGTTAAACTCTAAATCTTCTCCCATTTATCAAAAATGCCAAGAAATTCAAAAACACGTCCCAGTATCACCACATACCTACCTTTCAATGTTTTTCTGGACAAGGGGAAATCTGAAAATCTTGTAATTTCATTCACATTTATCTGGAAAAGAAGAAAAAAGGGAACAGTGTCAGATATGACAAAATAATCTACTAGATAATTCACTTATTTCACAATGAAACCGTTTTTTCTCTAGCTTATCCTTCACTCAGGAGGACTGAATTCAATCATCACTTCTAATTTTCTGAAAGGAAATACACCTTGAAAAAGCTGTCCTGAATCAAATATAAATTTCTAACCACTTCAACTGACAAGAAAAAAATTCACTCAACATACACACAAGACACACATTACTACCTAGAACATTCTTCACCTCTAAAATGTTAGAGCCAACCACATCAATTTCAGGAAGAAAATTTACTTTCAATCATCTTTCAAGGGGTATCAGACAAAATAACTACAAACCACAGACCTTGATGAAAATAGTTTTATATACCCAACTTACAGAAAAGATTGAAACTAGTTGGAGAAATACATCACGTTAACACCAATCTTTCAAAGTTTTAACTTTAAGTCCATGGCCTGTGAAATCCAACCTGGTAACTATTCATTTTGGAATTACAGAGGGGTGTTATTTCAAAAATAATCAGGGAAAATGTCTATCGTGCTTTGAAGCCATAATAAGTAACATTTTGCTCTTTAACTTTACATTATTCAAATGTTCATCACTGATGTTTTTTATCAGCATAAACTTAATTTGCTGAATTTCATTTCAGCTGCTCCGAATTATTACAGATGCCGAATGCAAAAACTCTGCTCAGATCTAGGAACATGCACCAAATTATTCATGATTCACAAAAGGGAAAAGCTGCATTTGTAAGGTTCACTGATTTAAATTACACTCTAGGCAGTAAAGAGATGACAGTTGTATTTCATTTTACAATCTAACCAAGAAAGGTTACTCTCTGCTCTCAAATAATAAAACAGTATCTTAATCGCCACAAATCATTCCAGATATCATTGGAGAGGAAGCAGAATCAATGTACTAGCATTAGAAGAAAGGTTTGTGCAACGTCCTGTCCCAGCAAGAAACCTCAATTAGAAAATGATCTTCCAAACAGGACATTGAAATTAGGTGTGGTCCACCCTTGCACTTGTGGTGTTATCAGCTTAAAAGCTGTTTTCACAGGAAATGGAGTGCCCACAGGAGACTACCAACTCTTCAGTCCCAGACAGAGACATAGCACAAGTGAGGCAGTCACCCCAAACAAAATAGTGCACATCTTCCTAAACTCTGTTCATCTTAAAGAGAGGTTTAGGAGAATGAAACCATTCCAGTTATACACCATACTCTTAAAAAAAGAGGTCACCAAAGAAAGAAAAGGAAATTTTGATTCTACTGCTGCTCTTGAACAGAGGTCAGCTAACTACAGCCTAAAGGCCAAATCCAATTTCCTGCCTGCTTTTGCCAAGTTTTACTACAGCATAGCTACACCACTCGTTTACATGGCCTATAAAGCCTAACATCAACTACTGATCCCTTTACATAAAAAGACTGCTGCTGACCTTGCTCCAGAATGTTCTCAGTTACCAAGGAATACTTAGAAGCCACAGCAAGAAATGCTATGGTTCCTAAAAACAAAATAACACTCTTTCCAATTCCCTTTATCCCTTTTTTAGAAAAAAGAAAAAAAACACTCCTCTTTACACAATCCCCATATTCCCTCTAAAATCTGTGCAATCTTCTGAACTCAGAACATATTTCAGAGATTAGTCCTCAAAGACTTCCTAATGCTAGTGGAAAAGCTGGAAGAGGCAGAAAAGAGAATAGGGGAAATAACACTTAACTACTTCTTCTTACAACTCTGATAATACTATCAGATAATACTATTTCTTAGTAAAGTGAATATGCCTGGAGGAGAAAAAAAAAGTATAAAACTTCATGGAATGCAATCAAGAGAAGAAAAACAACCTACCTTAAATCACTCCAGACCAGAATGCTGAGTTTCTATAGAGTACAACTGGTTACAAGAGACTAATGAATGCCAGGTGCAGTCACTTAGCAATAGGGAAAACAGCTGCTGAACTAAAACAAATAGCTCCATGTTTATCACTAAGACTCACTCCCCAGTTCTCCATCAGCCCCTCCAACATGCACACACACACTCCCCCAACGGGATGGCCCTGAAAATCACACAGACCTCCTGCTGCAAAAAGCATAACTGATGGACTGGGCCAGCTATCTGTCACTCCACAGATCCACACAGAAAGCCACCTTCCCCTGGCTACTTCCAGCCCGGGGCTGGGCTTGGCAACTGCCACAGCCTCAGCTTCCCCCCCACAGACAACGTTTGAACACAGAGTTCCAGCCTGGCCCAAGTTTTCTTAGACGGCTGCGGTCTAAGACTCTTCCTACCCTCTCCTCCTTCCATCCTCCTTTCCCTTTCTATGCTTATTCGCTTTCCTTCAGTCTTCACAGACATTTCCCCACATAAAGGTCCAGTTCCCATCTTGGCATCTGCTTCTCAGAAGACCCATGACGTAGACTATACCAACGGTCTCCCGCCTGGTTTCTTAGCCACCAAAACTTTTGCAGTTTGGATATAGTCTCTATTTGTACCCAGAGACTTCCCACTGCTTACAGATAAAGTCCCTGAGTACAACCTTTGTAGGATGAAAATGTCCTACTGTAACAAATTACCACCAACAGAAGCTTAAATCAACACGAATGTATTAACCTTATAGATCTGGAGGCCAGAAGTCCAAAATGGGTTTCACTTAGCTAAAATCCAATTGTCAGCAAAGTTGTATTCTTTTTTTTTTGAGACAGAGCCTCAAGCTGTCACCCTTGATAGAGTGCTGTGGCATCACAGCTCACAGCAACCTCCAATTCCTGGGCTTAAGCAAGTCTCCTGCCTCTGCCTCCCAAGTAGCTGGGACCACAGGCGCACGCCACAACACCTGGCCATTTTTTGGTTGCAGCCATCATTGTTGTTTGGCGGGCCCGGCTGGATTCGAACCCGCCAGCTCAGGTGTACGTGGCTGGCACCTTAGCCCGTTGAGCCACAGGCGCCGAGCCAGCAAAGTTGTATTCTTTCTAGTGACTCTAGGGGTCAGTCCATTTCCTTGACTTTTCCAAGCTTCCAGTGACTGTTCACATTCCTTGGCTATGGCCTTCTTCTTTTAATTTAAAGTCGTCGTTTTTGTTTTTTTGAGACAGAACTTCAAGCTGTCACCCTGCTGTGCCATCACAGCTCACAGCAACCTCCAATTCCTGGGCGAGTCTCTTGCCTTCGCCTTAAGTAGCTGGGACTACAGGCGCCCGCCACAACGCCCGGCCATTTTTTGGTTGCAGCTGTCATTGTTGTTTGGCGGGCCC
>CAUYON010182187.1:0-10276 GCA_963573935.1 Arctocebus calabarensis | reverse complement strand
ACAGAGCCTCAAGCTGTCACCCTGGGTAGAGTGCCGTGGCATCACAGCTCAAGTAGCTGGGACTACAGGCGCCCGCCACAACGCCCGGCCATTTTTTGGTTGCAGCCGTCATTGTTGTTTGGCGAGCCCTGGGGCTGGATTCGAACCCACCAGCTCAGGTGTACGTGGCTGGCGCCTTAGCCCGTTGAGCCACAGGCGCCGAGCCATGATTCTGGATTGTTAAAAAAAGTGACAGGAGAATGGCGAAACTTGAATAGTGTAAGGATTAACTGGTATTTTGTGCTCTTTTTACAACTTTTCTTTCTTTTTTTTTTTTTAAAGACAGAGTCACCTTATTACCCTCAGTAGAGTGCTGTGGCATCACACAGCTCACAGCAACCTCCAACTCCTGGGCTTAGGCGATTCTCTTGCCTCAGCTTCCCGAGTAGCTGGGACTACAGGCGCCTGCCATAAGGCCTGGCTATTTTTTTGTTTGTTCTGCAGTTCGGCCCAGGCCAGGCTTGAACCCACCACCCTCAATATATGGGCCGGTGCCCTACTCACTGAGCCACAGGCACCACCCTGGTCAGCATGTTTTGTAGAGGGAATGGAATATGTCAGTATGCTAAGTTAATTAAGTGGTTGTTGCAGAGGAGACCTTGTATGGGTCTGCAAGACTAGGATAGCTATGACATAAGAAGTGGAGAAGGCCACTTTTGGGAAAGTCATGTTCTTAAAACGGTGTTGGGTATGTAATAAGCAACTTAATAAAATTAAGCCATTGATAATATGATTACTTTCATCATTGTATGGATGTCTGGAAAATAAGGGGTATAGATCTGACTTTTTTCCCTCTAACCCAGATCCTGTTCTGAACTGAAGCTCTTCTAAAAAGAGCATTCTGGGAATAACTAAGTATGGTACATTCACATAATAGAAAATGGAATGCTTCTCAGCAATAAAATGGTATGGGCTATTGATCTACACAAAACTTCGATGAATCTCGGAGGTTTTCTGCTGAGTGAAATGGCAGAAGGCAGTCTCAAGAGGTTGCATATTTCATTATTCATTTATAGGACTTTCTATGAGGTTAGGCAATTAAGTTCACGAACTTGTCCTAGAAAAAGTGCTACATAACCTCATTGGTGCTGAATATCACTACGGTCACCTTTGAAGTATATTCCCCATGGGAAACTATGCACTGACACCAAATTTTGGAACTCATTTTCTGGAATGACTTACAAGCCTTTTTTTTTTTTTTTTTTTTTTGTAAACACAGAGTCTCACTTTGTCACCCTTGGTAGAGTGCTGTGCAGTCACAGCTCATAGCAACCTCCAGCATCTGGGCTTAGGTGATTCTCTTGCCTCAGCCTCCTGAGTAGCTGGGACTACAGGCTCCTGCCACAACACCTGGCTATTTTTTGATGCAGTTTGACAGGGGCCGGGTTTGAACCTACCACTCTTGGTATATGGGGCTGGCGCCCTACTCGCTGAGCCACAGGTGCCGCCCATTACCAGAGCTTTTGTCATATAAAATATGACAGTTAAATTTGTGAACTCCTAGAAATGTGCTTTGAATGAGGGCAGCCAGGTGTGCCCACTGGCATTGGTGCATGGATTTCCAAGGGAAGTTCTTCAAAGGAGAGACAGTGATACTCATCCGTGAGGTAGGTAGCACTTTTTCTAGGATGAGTTCTTGAACTTAATTGGCTGTCCTCATACAAAGGCAAAATGATAGTGATGGAAAATAGATCAGTGGTTACCAGGGATTGGGGGTGAGGGGAGGCTGTGATTGAATTGCAATAGCATGAGGGATTTTTTTTGTATCATAGAATTGTTCTGCTTCCTGATTTGGTGGTAGTTATTCAAATCTATGCGTGTGTTAAAATTTATAGAACTACATACCCCAAACAGTCAAATTTATAGTGGGCTTATTTTTAAAAAGTAAAAACAAAGCCTTAAAAAGTAAAGGACCCCAGGCAGCGCCTGTGGCTCAATGGGTAGGGCGCTGGCCGCATATACCAAGGGGGTGGGTTTTAACCCGACCCTGGCTAAACTGCTACAAAAAAAATAGCTGGGTGTTGTGGCAGGCACCTGTAGTCCCAGCTACTTGGGAGGCTGAGGCAAGAGGAAATCGCCTAAGCCCAGGAGTTGGAGGTTGCTATGAGCTGTGACGCCATGGCGCTCTACCAAGGGCGATAAAGTAAGACTCTGTCTCAAAAAAAAAAAAAAAAGTAAAGGGCCCTGTGGCAAGCATCCTAGTGTCCAGGTGTCTCAGCTGGCCTGGCCCTAAGTGCTAGCCAACTGGCATTTCCCTTGGAGCACATATGTCCAGGCCTGGTTCCTGGCTTCCTGGCCCCCTGGCCTATCATTACTCATTGGCTTTTTCTTCCTCCTGTTAGATTGGAGCTGGAGGGAGCATCACGGGGCTGAAGTTTAACCCTCTCAATACCAACCAGTTTTTCGCCTCCTCAATGGAGGGAACAACTAGGCTTCAAGACTTTAAAGGCAACACTCTACAAGTTTTTACCAGCTCAGACACCTGCAAGTGAGTAGTTTAACTAGTAAGGGAAAGGGCTTCTAAGCTCTAAGTGTAGTTTTGGCAAGAGTGTCCAGATCCCATTTCCTTTATCCAAACCTGTTGCAGGGAAGAAAGGAAAGATGTTAGCTACTTTCTATACTTTGTACTCTACCTTCTCTTTTTCAAACTCTTTCGGCTGCTCTTACTTTGATCCAGGTGCACTGCTGCTTGGGATGATATTCTGGAGCCTCAGCTCTTCTGTTCATCGTACCTACCAGTATATTAGACTTCACCTGGACTCTTGCTAGACAAGTCAACATGGCATTGGCCAAAAAAGCCACTTAGAGAATGAAAAGAAACTAAGAACTTCAGACTTAATTCCCTCCATTCACTGGGGTGTAATGGATAGGTGAAAGATGTTTAAGTGGATAGAATCTTGTTCAAAAGTGCTATGGACTCCCCAGGAGCAAGGGCTGCAGAAAAAACAAAACGCTTGTCACTTTGCTTTCTAGCTGGAGACGTGACTCTCAATGCTCCCTAAGGAATTAAATGAGGATGTGGGAGTCTCACTAGCATGAGATGTCCTAGGCTGCCTCGTGCATAAGAAATATGTGTGCAATTAGGAAAGACTCAACTACAGGTTACTCTAAACCTTTCTACTTAAAGATACACATGGGGGGGTCAAGTGTGGTGGCTCTGGGAGGCTGAGGCAGGTGGATTGCTTGAGCTCGGGAGTTTGAGACCAGCCTGAGCAAGAGCTAGAACCTATACTAAACATAGAAACCTAGCTGGGTGGCTTGGCGCCTGCGGCTCAACGGGCTAAGGTGCCAGCCATGTACACCTGAGCTGGCAGGTTTGAATCCAGCCCGGACCGCCAAACATAAATGGCGGCTGCAACCAAAAAATGGCCGGGCATTGTGGCGGGCACCTGTAGTCCTAGCTACTTGGGAGGCAGAGGCAGGAGACTTGCTTAAGCCCAGGAATTGAAGGTTGCTATGAGCTGAGAGGCCACAGCACTCTATCCAGGGTGACAGCTTGAGGCTCTATCTCAAAAAAAAAAAAAAAAGGAAAACTAGCTGGGCATTGTGTCAAGTGCCTATAATCCCAGCTACTCGGGAGGCTGAGGCAAAGGATTGTTCAAACCCAAAATGTTTGAGGTTGCTATGAGCTGTGATGATGCCACGGCACTCTACACAAGGCAGCAGAGTGAGACTCTGTCCCTCCCCCCCCAAAAAAAGATGTCCATGGGGATGGCAAATGGCAGTACAGCATGGATTTCGGGGTTCAAGAGAAAAACTATGAATTGGAGCTCTTCTGGCTAGGCATCAGCATTCCTGAATCTCCCATCCAATCCCCTCATCTTCAAGTAGTTTGGGGGACTAAAGAGCTTCTGGGTTGTATATATTTTTTCCCCTATATGCTTTGAAGCGGGCAGTAGTTCCTTTCCATCAGCTCTTAGGGGCAGAGCTGGGTAATCCCTGTTTGATTTGTCATCTCTTTTGGCCCACAGGATGGAGAGTGATGGGAAAGAACAGTAAATGAGGCTTCCAAGAACAGCAGGGCTGTGGGGCACAAGCTTGCCTGGGGGCTTGTCTCACATTTCTGAGCTTTGCCTGCTTCAGGGACTCCTCCTAGCTGAAGATTCTGGGCCCAGCAGTAACGACACCTTTCTGAACCCCCATCATCCGAGTCCCTCTGTATGGATGGTAAACAAGTCTGAGTGTTCCTCACTGGGAATCCAGGGCAAGGCAGTTACTCATTCATTCAACAAATATTTATCAAATGCCTAAAACTGTGGGTTAGACACTGGAGCTGCAACAGTGCATAAATGGACCTATCTTTGTCCCTAAGAATCTTACAACACAGTCTCTCCCTCCAGTGTCTGGTTTTGTAGTCTGGATGTGTCTGCTGGAAGCCGAATGGTGGTCACAGGAGACAATGTGGGGAATGTGGTCCTGCTGCACATGGATGGCAAGGAGGTGCGTCGTCTGTAGCCCTTTTCCTCTCTTACCCCCACTTCGGTTCTGTGTCCCCACCTGAACCGAGCTCTTCTCTGCAGCTTTGGAATCTCAGAATGCACAAAAAGAAAGTGACCCATGTGGCCCTGAACCCATGCTGTGATTGGTTCCTGGCCACAGCCTCCGTAGATCAAACAGTGAAAATCTGGGACCTGCGCCAGGTTAGAGGGAAAGCCAGCTTCCTGCACTCGCTACCGCACAGGCATCCTGTCAACGCAGGTGTGATATCCCATATCTCATCTCTGCTGCAGACCATGCCTGTCTGACCACTACTGGGGTTTTTCCTCAGTTCAGAAGCCACTAGATCAAACCTTTACCCCTGATCGCATCTGCCAAGTTGCTATATTAGAAGCTTTCTCACTCCAGCTGCCAATGTTGGGTGCTGAATTTCTAGATTTTTTTTTTTGAGACTCAAGCTGTCGCCCTGGTAAAGTGCCATTGCATCACAGCTCACAGCAACCTCAAACTTTAGGGCTCAAGCGATTCTCTTGCCTCAGCCTCCCTAGTAGCTGGGACTATAGGAGCCTGCCATAATGCCTGGCTATTTTTGTTGTTGTTGTTATTGTTGCAGTTGTCATTGTTTAGCAGGCCTGGGCCAGGTTTGAACCTGCCAGCCTCAGTGTATGTGGCCAGCGCCCTACCCACTGAGCTACAGGTGCCGCCTCTAGCATTCACATCTTCCCTTCCACTCCTGTCTGGAGAAGAGTGGGAGGGAGGGTGCCCCTGCAAGAGAAGGCCTACGAAGCCCAGGACACCAAGGGCCTTGTGGTTCCTTTAGCTCAGAGCCTTTTCACTTTTCCAGCTTGTTTCAGCCCTGATGGAGCCCGACTCCTGACAACTGACCAGAAGAATGAGATCCGGGTTTACTCTGTCTCCCAGTGGGACTGTCCCCTGGGTCTGATCCCACACCCTCACCGTCACTTCCAGCACCTCACACCCATCAAGGTGAGTGATGGGGGAAAGGAACTCACAAAAGGAAGCTGTGATCATGAGGACAGCCAGGTGTGCCCACACTGGGGAGGAGCCAGGTATGGTAATCCTATGACCTCTCCATCTCTTCTTACTCCAACACAAAGCATCTCTTATCCTTTTGGCTCTCTCTGCTCCTTTTATCCCACTTTGGCAATCCCATTTTATTGGGTTGTTTTTTTTTTTTGAGACAGAGCCTCAAGCTGTCACCCTGGATAGAGTGCTATAGTATCACAGCTCACAGCAACCTCCAATTCCTGGGTTCAAGCGAGTCTCTTGCCTCCGCCTCCCAAGTAGCTGGGACTATAGGTGCCCACCACAACGCCCAGCCATTTTTTGGTTGCAGCCGTCATTGTTGTTTGGCAGGCCTGGGCTGGATTCGAACCCACCAGCTGAGGTGTATGTGGCTGGCGCCTTAGCCCATTGAGTCACAGGTGCCGAGCCAGGTTTTTTTTTTTTTTTTTTTTGAGACAGAATCTTACTATGTCACCCTCGGTAGAGTGCTATGATGCCATGGCACTCTACGGAGGGTGACGTAGTGGGACTCTGTCTCAAAAAAAAAACCCCAAAATAAAAAACTCTTAGGCTTAAGCAATTCTCTTGCCTCAGCCTCCCAAGTAGCTGGGACTATAGGTGCCCACCACAACCCCCTGCTGTATTTTTTGTAGCAGTTGTCATTGTTCAGCTGGCCTAGGCTAGGTTTGAACCTGTCAACCTTGGTATAAGTGGCTGGCTCCATAACCACTAGCTACAGGTGCTGTCCCTCTTATTGGGTTTTATTTGTCTCTCTGATAAGCTGATTTTCCTAAGTTTTTATTTTCAGCTCAGCCCTGATCTCATTGTGTGTTTTTGTTTGTTTTGTTTTGTTTTTCTGAGATAGAGAGTCTCACTCTGTTGCCCAAGCCAGAATGCAGTGGTATCAGCCTAGTTCACAGCAACCTCAAACTCCTGGGTTCCAACAACACTGTTGCTCTGGCCAGAGTATTAGGATTACAGGCGTTAGCCACTGTGCCCAGCCTCATTGTGGGCATTTTCTAAGATCCTGACCATGTGTCCTGTCCTCTCCTGTCCAGTTTTGGGTGCCTGTATGTATACTTAATCCACAAACTAACCTTCATCATCTTAGTTTGACTTGAAGGTTTAGGGGGCTTCTGATAATGGGAATAAGCCCTTTATTTTCCCATCTATTCTCAGGTTCTTGCTAATGGCTTCCATACCCTTAGTCCCCAAGACTTACAGCCTCGAAGTTCTTTGGCTCCTTCTTTCCCAAGCCCCCAATAGCTTGAAGTCTGCCAGTTGTGCTCTAGTAGTTTATTTTTGTCCAGAACCACAGAAATTCTTCAGGTGGTCATGTTTCATGCCTGTACTTCTCCTCAGTGTAACATAGTGGTAGCAGAGCACCAGCTTTAGGCAGATAGACATCCCTAGGTTAGACTCCTTGGGCAAATTACTCACATTCTATTTTTTTAAGATAGGGTCTCACTGTGCCTCTCAGGCACATTCATAGCTTACTACTGGTTTCAAACATCATCCTACCTCAGCCTCTCAAGTAGCTTGTACTATAGGCACATACCACTGTACCCAGCTAATCTTTTCTATTTTTTAGAGACGGGGTCTTGCTATGCCAGGCTGGTCTAAAACTCCTGGTCTCAAGTGATCTCACCTCAGCCTCTCAAGAAATTACTTACATTTTGGATCTCTGTTTCCATCTGTAAAAAGAGAATAATAATATCTGATAGGGTTGTTGTGAAATTGAATCAGTATACTTAAAGCATGTGGCACCATGCCTAGCTCCTACTTAGTATTCAACAAATGATGACTTAGTATTGAGTGGCCTCCATATACCTCAAATCAAATCCAGGCTCTTAATAAATAATGTCAAGAATCTTGCCTTAGTTTGTGTTCCATCTGTCTTCATCTCCTACTCTGTATCTAGCTAGGTCACCCTGAATCTTCCCATGTGTGATTTTTTTTTTTTTTTTTGAGGCAGAGTCTCACTATGTTGCCCACAGTAGAGTGCTTTGACATCACAGCTCACAGCAACCTCCAACTCCCAGGCTTAAGTGAGTCTCTTGACTCCACCTTCCGAGTAGCTGGGACTACAGGCACCTGCCACAATGCCTGACTATTTTTTGTTGCAGTTGTCACTGCTGTTTTAGCTGGCCGGGGTCGGGGCAAGTTTGAACCCACCACCCTCGGTATATGGGGCTGGTGTCCCCCCAACCCCTGCAATGTGTGATTAGTTTATTTCTAAGCATGTGCTGTTTCTTTTTTTTTTTTTTTGAGACAGAGTCTTGCTTGGTTGCCCTTGGTAGAGTGCCATGGCATCTTAGCACACAGCAACCTCAGACTCTTGGGTTTAAGCGATTCTCTGGCCTCAGCCTCCCAGGTAGCTAGGACTACAGGTGCCCGCCTCAACGCCCAGCTATTTTTTAGAGACAGGATCTTAGTCTTGCTTAAGTTGGTCTTGAACTCATGAGCTCAGGCAGTCCACACGCCTCAGCTTCCCAAGTGCTAGCATTATAGGCATGAGCCACCATGCCAGCTACATGTACCATTTCTTCCTTCCTGCTAACCTTGTCTTTCCTCTTTGCAAACTTCCTTGACAAGTTTCATTGGGAAAATCCCATCTAATTTTGTCATTCCAATAACTGCCAAATTTGTTTTCATTGGGGTTTTCTGGAGAACTTGGGTAGCCTCCCCTTTTTTTAGCCTGTAGAGTTTTTTTTTTTTTTTAGTAGAGACAGTCTCAGTTTATCACCCTTGGTAGAGTGCCATGGCGTCACACTGCTCACAGCAACCTCCAGCTCTTGGGCTTAAGCGATTCTCTTGCCTCAGCCTCCCGAGTAGCTGGGACTACAGGCGCCCGCCACAGCGCCCGGCTGTTTTTTTGTTTTTGCAGTTCGGCTGAGGCTGGGCTTGAACCCGCCACCTTCGGTATATGGGGCCGGCGCCCTACTCGTTGAGCCACAGGAGCCGCCCCCAGTGCCCATTTCTTTCTTTTCTTTTTTTTTTTTTTGAGACAGAGCCTCAAGCTGTCACCCCGGGTAGAGTGCTGTGACATCACAGCTCACAGTAACCTCCAACTCCTGGGCTCAAGTGATTCTCCTGCCTCCGCCTCCCAAGTAGCTGGGACTACAGGCGCCCACCACAACGCCTGACTATTTTTCTGTTTTGTGGTTCCACCGAGGCCGGGTTTGAACCCGCCACTTTCGGTATATGAGCCACAGGCACCTATCCAGTGCTCATTTCTTAGTGCCAATTTTCCCTCTCTGGTCCTCCTCTCCTGGTTCTTATGCAGATTTTATGTCAGCTCCTCTCCCCCAGCAGGTCTTTTGTACAGGTCTCTGGTGTCTTTCAAATTCCACGTTTCTGCCTCTCCTCTCTGGTAGTATTTGACTCCTCCCCTACCAGCTATCCTACTTTAGCCCGCCTTCTGCTTGGAAGATCAGAGCCTCCAGAGAAACCTGGAGGAACCCTGGGTGTTTACTGTGGCCAGGTTGGAGAAAACTTTTAGTGGTTTGAATTTGGGAGCCCCTGGGTCAAATAGACTAGAGAAAGGTAACTGGGCAGGAGGAGCAGCAAATTTCTACTTGTAGGCTGGGCAGGAGTGATGACTGGACATACTGCTTGTGGCAACCTTAAAACCCCAGAGCTACCTCTAGGATTGGTGTCACACACAACACATGCTAGGAGCTACCGGCGGGTCTGAGAACCCTGGGTTCTTGGGTTCCTTTCTCAGCTAAGTTCCTAAGGGGTACAGATCTTGAGGGTGGTTTAGCCTGGTGGCAGCAGCAACCTCAAACTCCTGGGTTCAAGTGATCCTCCTGCCTCAGCCTCCCAGGTAGCTGGGCCTACAGGTGCATTAAGGTGGGCATTAAGGAGGCACCTTTGAGGCCTGGTGCAGTGGCTCACGCCTGCAATCTAGCACTCTGGGAGGCCAAGGCAGGTGGATTGCTTGAGCTCAGTAGTTCCAGACCAGCCTGAGCATGACTTTGTCTCTAAAACTAGCCAAGCATTATGGCAGGTGCCTGTAGTCCCAGCTATTCAGGAGGCTGAGACAAGAGAATTGCTTGAGCCCAAGAGTTTGAGGTTGCTGTGAGCTATTATGGCACAGCACTCTACTGACGGTGACGTAGTGAGACACTGTCTCAAAAAAAAAAAAAAAGGAGGCACTTTACATTTCTAAAAGATCTCCATCATGCACTTTATCTGTATATCTATATGTCTTCTTTCACTTGCTGTTGCTAGAAGGATAGAGGCTGGGCACAGTGGCTCACACCTGTAATCCTAGTACTCTGGGTGGCTGAAGCGGGTGGAATGCTTGAGCTGAGGAGTTCAAAACCATCTTGAGCAAGAGTGAGACCCTATATCTATTGAAAATAGAAAAACTTGGCTCGGCGCTTGTGGCTCAGCGGGCTAAGGTGCCAGCCATGTAAACCTGAGCTGGCGGGTTCGAATCCAGCCTGGGCCTGACAACCAACAATGACGACTGCAACCCAAAGAAAAATAGCCGGGCGTTATGGCGGGCGCCTGTAGTCCCAGCTACTTGGGAGGCAGAGGCAGGAGACTCGCTTGAGCCCAGGAATTGGAGGTTGCTGTGAGCTGTAATGGAATTGGAGGTTGCTGTGAGCTGTAATGCCAGGACACTCTACCCAGGGTGACAGCTTGAGGCTCTGTCTCAAAAAAAAAAAAAAAAAAAAATAGAAAAACTTGGCTCAGAGCCTGTAGCTTAACGGCTAGGGCACCAGCCACATACACTGGAGCAGGTAGGTTCAAGCCCAGCCCA
>CAUYON010182178.1:0-27454 GCA_963573935.1 Arctocebus calabarensis | reverse complement strand
CCTCCAGCTCTTGGGCTTAAGCGATTCTCTTGCCTCAGCCTCCCGAGTAGCTGGGACTACAGGCGCCCGCCACAGCACCCGGCTATTTTTTTGTTTTTGCAGTTCGGCCGAGGCCGGGCTTGAACCCGCCACCTTCGGTATATGGGGCCGGCGCCCTGCTCACTGAGCCACAGGAGCCGCCCGGAAACCAACTTCTGTAGGAGCACTTTGCATTCTATCCTACAGTGAATTGTTTAACTCAATGTCAAATGTTGTGTTCCTAATATGAATTTTCGGACTACCCATAAAATTCACAGTAATTAAATTAAACAAGTCTTGTTGTTCAGACTCCAGCAAAAGTCCAGAAAAGCCGTTTAATAAAGCCCGGTGGGGTCCTGAAAGTAATTGGCTGCTCCTCTGCCAGGTTTCCCTTCATCGAATACTGGATTCCTTAGGTGGTAAATTCTCTAAAGCTCAAAGCCTAATGCTGCAGACATTTTTGCAAGGCATTTCTCTAGAGAATGAAATCATGGATATCTTCTTCAACCTAACAATGCATGGCCATCTTTGCAAATATGCAAATTCCTGGGCATAAAACATGCAGTAGTCTGAAGCCCAAGTGGCTTTGACTTCCTGCTGGGGAAAGCAAATTTGTCACAAATCCTTTGTACCTTCCCTGGCAGGGTCTTCACTTCCACAGCAGTGCAGCAATGGCAGCAATGACGGAGTAGTGTCTTTAGAGGTCAAAACCCGAGTCGTGGAGGGCGCCTCATGTTAGTCTCCTCCTGTGCTCAGAACAGGGCCACTCCCTTCTGTGGGACCTGCCCCCTCCCACCTCCATCACACCCACCCACTCTCAGGAATCACCAGCATTACACAGGTCTGCCGGGCTCTTCAGCCTGGCAATCACAAACTTCTAATCACTCACGCTTTGCTTTTAAAGACCAAATTGAAAATATATGGCAGAGTTTTCTTTTTTAAATCAAGCTACCCTGGAGACTTTCTGGCTGATTGAAAGGAAAGGGAAAGTGAGATAAGCAGCTGAAACTTCTAGGTTTCTCTTAGTTGACTATTAACAAAAGCAGCGAGAGGACTTGCTATGTTACCTTCACTATGCTCTGTCCTGCCGATTACATGCGATGTTCTTTAGGGCTGTGAACACCCAGCAAGGAACCCACAGCCACACAGAAAGAAGCAAGTTGTTAGCTTACCTTTAGGACAGCTATAATGATTTTGGAGTCCCCAGCCTGCACAGCTACTGAACTGACAGTTGTTGTAGAAAACTCCACACCAGGGCTTCCTGGGCTGGACATGGTCCTTTAGAACTGGAGTTTATACTTTGGGCAGCCTCTGTGCAGTGGCGTGTCTGCTGGTCATTTCAGAAGGCAACCACTGGGGTTAGTTGGATTCATTCAGGGAAAGAGCGCAGCTCACAATGATTACTCTGCCAAAAGGAAAGAACTGGAGGTTAAAAATAGACAACCCCATTGAGTTTATCACGAGAGAGACAGGAGAGAACGGGAGAGAATCGCCACACCCCTAGTATGGTAACACTAAGCGCCTGTTATTTTTGCCATTATCTTAAATTTGAAGGACAGCTCTTTCCTTATCAGCTGATGTTTGATAGCAAATGGAAAAAAAAAAAATTACAGCCTGACCTCCCGAATTAGTTTTGCCGTTAAAACTATGCACAAATAACTGTGGACTTTGAAATCAGCAAATCATTGACCTGGATATCAATCTTTTCAAGATTTTTGAAGTTTCTCTCATGCAAAGAAAACCACTAAAATTAATACTTAAAAAAAAAAGTTCTGGTATTTCTTTTATGGGGTGAAGTCACAAAATTGCTTGAAATGCATTTTTAGATTAATCTGCTTTTCTAAAACTCACTACCCTTTGCCAAATAACGTTTATGTGAAATAGCCACATTTTCTCAGAGCCTCAGATTTGTTAGAAATATTTTAAAAATATTTCAACCAGCATTTATCAATAGATACCTATTGTTTCGGGATTTCTTTGTTACTCCATCTCTATTGAACAGCATATAGCAACCACTAGAAAACAAAACACTGCTGTTATCTTTTAAGCAAGAAAATGTTTTTGTTTAATTAAAGGCCAACACTATGTGTATCTTGCCACTATTTTTAGAAAACAAAGAGGCTGAGCACAGGTGACTCAGCCTGTAATCCCTGCACTCTGGGAGGCTGAGGTGAGTGGATTGCTTGAGCTCAGGAGTGCAAGACCAGCCCATGCAAAAGCAAGACCCCCTTTCTACTACAAATAGAAAAACTAGCTAGAAGTTGTGGCAGGCTCCTGTAATCTTAGCTACTCGGGAAGCTGAGGCAGGAGGATCTGTTGAGCCCAAGAGTTTAAGGTTGCTGTGAGCTACGATGCCACCATGGCACTCTACCCAGGGCAACAGAGACTCTCTCTCAAAAAACCAAAACCAAACCAAAACAAAACCTCAAACAAAGAATAACACTATACTTGAGGCGTTCCCCCCCTACCCTCACCTCCTGTGCAGGAAAATTATAGCCAGCTTCACATCAGAGCCCCAAATTGGCAGATTAATTCTATTGCTAGAAACTCAGCCTGGGCTGCAAGTCGTCTGTGGTATTAAACAGCAGCTGTTAGAATCCCTGTCAAAGAACAGCTGAAAATAACACTGAAGTTTAGGGCAGAGGTCAGATGCAGACACATCAGAGAGACTGACTCCAGCGCTCCTGGGACCATCGGGAATCTCTGGGACAAAGCCAGATGGAGAATACAGCCACAGATTTTTAAAGAGTCCGCTTCCTACATAACTTAGCTCACTTTAAAAGCACTGTCAGGCTCAGAGCTGATGTTCAGGACACCGAGTCAGCACCATTGCTTTGTTTTGCTAAGGTTCCCAATAATATTCTTGATTCAAAGGGGAGAAAGTGCTTTTACATACTCTTCAGTTTTAACCACTATTTTTTTCTAAGCGTGCGTGACGGCTGCTCTATAATTGTTAGCCATGACCCAGGTCCTCTGCCTCACCTGTCTGCTGCTCCAGTGAGATGGGCGCACCCCCCGACGCCAGTTCCTACGCTACACGAACTTCACCTGACACCATGAAGGGAACAGTTGAAGCAAGCTCAGGATGGCGGATGCCAAGGCATGCCATGATGTAGATGATATTGTAAACGGTTTTATTTTACAGCATGGCTGGAGAGCTTGCAGAAAGCCCATCTGATCTAGAATGTTGAAGGACAAGCTCCTTCCCCTTGAACAAATAGTTGGCCCAAACAAACTATAAAAAAAAATTGATCTCAATCAGTTTTTAGTTAATTATCCGCAAGAAAAAAGCGAGAGTTGACACCCATGCCACAGAATATCCACACTCTAAGCTAAAGTGCCCAAGGAACATTACTGAAGTTCTATGTACTTTGCTAACCAGAACAGCAAACAGTGACTTGCGCTCCAAATGCTCGATGCACTTTCACCCAGCGTTAATCATATTGCTAGGAATTCCGTGTGTGTCACAAGTTACAGAAAGGCAACTTGGGGGGAAGGGACACTTTGGCAGCAGTCTGCAAAGACCACAGGGTAAGGAGAGAGTGGCTCTGTCCACAAAGCCCTACTTAAGATGAATGATTGTGTAAGGGGTGCAGAGAGCGGCAAGGAATGTCTGGAATTGCAGGCCCAGACAGAGGGAAAAGAAGGGGGAGATGAAGAAGAGAGAGAACGTGGCTAAAAGTCTGTTTAATTCCACGGTTTAAGGATAAAGGGAATTAGAAATATTTAAGAGTTTGTTAAAAGATTAACCCAGCTATTCAGTAACAAAGGTAGTGACTTTTTGTGTGTGTAGATGACCTTTCTCTGTGTTCATTAGATGGAGCAGATCCAGAGAGTTGCATAAATAAAATGTTTTTTTGCGAAGAACATGAGCATAATGCAAACTGCATATGTAAATTCAAGTGGCATCTGACAAATTTTTGTTATTCAAACTCTTGGCTTTAAAATCTTCAAAAGTCTTTAATTATTATTATTATTTTTTTGCTTTTCCCTTGTTTTCTGTTCCCATTTTTCCCCTAAACTTTGTAGTTCTTCCCTTTACAGAAGCCCTCTGGCTCAGACCTCTACATCAACATCTAGATGATTTAGAACCTTGGCCTACTTTTCTTCATCTACAATAATATTTAGTCATAAGTTGCACCATTAACTCTGAAACAGTTTGAAGAATAGTTAGGATAAAGGAAATCAGCACACTATAATGAGATGCATTTTTAAAAAAATGTTAAAATACTAAAAGCTTTCTGAGTTCCTTGCGTTATCCTCTGCCTCCCTATCATCACCAAGAAAATCAAACCAAACCAAAACAAAACAAAAACCTTACGGGCATTCTCATACCTTTGAAGTTTATGGAGGATCTTGCAGAGGTTACGATGTCTTCTCTGTTTATCCCTCTGGGAAATGCCTGTTTTTATACCAACTGAGTTTTAGAGAAATACACTCTGTGGGGAATCGTAAAGCCGTAACTGAATTCTGCAGAGATGCAAATAGCACATTTTTAATGAAATACAGAAAGTAGTCTGAAAACTTTTTCATGTGGTTATTTTTTAGCTCTGTCCATGGTTATGCCATTGAAACAACACATTCTTTGCTGGAGTCTGTGAAGGGTCCGATCATTTTTCTCATGGATCCCAGTGTTTATCTTAATCAATGATATTACTGGTTAAGCTTCATGAAGATAAGTTAGATACACCTAATACAAATAACCCAGAATCAGTCTATTTACCCAGATTAAAAATTCAAGGCAAAACATTCTTTGCTAGTATCATTAGCAGTAGTAATGATAGCTACCATTTAGTGACTGCCTGATATATTTCAGGAACTCTGATAAGTGCTTCACACTCTTTGTCCCTCTTGATCTACATAATAAAACTGGAAAGACTTCCTGTCCTGATTGTGCAAATGATATGTAGGTATTTACACACAGTGTTTCACTGATTCCAGCTGCTTCTGGTCCAAAGTTTTCTGCCTGGGTTTCACACTTATCTATGAGTGTCCTCCCCCTACCTGCCCAATAATAAATACATTATTCCCAGACCCCAAAGATTATTCTTGTTCTACACCTTAATTCAGTTGTTCTAGCCAGAAAAATTATCTCCTTCTTTCCTTCATCTATTCTAATTCCTCCTGTCACTCTAGGCCAAGATGAAATATCAACTTCTTATAATATGTTAATTATCTACCTGTGCTCTTCTTGCCTCAAAATTTAATTATAACTCAAAATTTAATAACTGTATGTATGTCCTATAAACTTATATTATTTTCTAATTATTTCACTTTCATTCATATTATATTTCAACGATATTTTAAGCTCCTTATAAAAAAGAGCCATGTCCTAATTTTTTTTTGGTCTTTGCAGATCATTCCATTTTCTTTTTGGGGACAGAGTCTCACTCTGAGTCCTGAGTAAAGTACAGTGACATCATCATAGCTCCCTGCAATCAGTAACTGGGACTACAGGTGTGTCACATGACTCCCACCTGTTTTTGTTTTTTTTTTTTAATTTTTTTAGAGGTGGGGTCTCACTCTTGCTCAGACAAGTCTCAAACTCCTAAGTTCAAGCAATCCTCCCACCTCAGCCTGCCAGGGTGCTAGAATTACAGCCCTGAACCACCATGCTTGATTTTGCAGATCTTTTCAAAGGGTTATTGTTGAGATTAAGAATTGTTCTACATCAAGTGGTTATAAGAGGACCTGGCATTTAATAAGTAACATGGTATAGAAGTAGGCACAGAATTGGTATTTATAAATACTAGTTGACCAATTGAATCACAAGTCATATAGAAAAAAAGATACAATTCATTAATATAACTCATTCATTCAGTATTTCTTCACGCACCCAGTAGTGATTAAGCAATTGCTACAAACCAGGCACTTTTGCCTTAGCACTATAGCAGTGAGCAAAATGAAGAGGTTCTTGCCCTCCCCTTACAGTGATTTTCAACCAGGGTGCCATGAGAAGATCTTAGGTATGCTATGCAAAGTTTTAAAGATCATTAATTAAATTATTTTCAAAAAAAGTTCAAAGTACAAGAAAGTAGATGTTTTGTTTTGTTTACTCTTTTTTGGATCAACGTAATTTAAGTGTGCCATGGAAGTTTAATCGTAAGTTCAAGTGTGCCGTGAGATAAATAAGGTTGAAAAGCGCTGCTCTAGAAGCTGATGTTTCAGTAGATACAATAAACAATGAAATAAATAACCAAGATACAAACACACTGTGATAACAGCTCAGAGAAAAACTGGTAGTGGTTTAGGTAGGTTGAATCACAGTTACATTTAGAATTTGCCAGAGAAATCCAAGAATTTTATGAAAATATTTCTTTCTTTTGAATACATGTATAGAAATTAACAATAATAAGAAACTGATAGTGATTGTAACAACAATAACAAAAACAAACTAGTCACACAGTATGCCCAAGGTGATGTGGATGGAACACAGACTCTGAAAACAAATTGTCTTAACCCCCATGTTGCAGTTTCCTCATTGTAAGTCGGGGGGTAATGGGAATACCTACACCAGATAGTTCTGTTGGGAGGATTAAAAAGATATAATATCTCAAAAACATGATAATGCCCAGAACATAGGTGGTGCTGTGATAGTTATAGGTTCTTATTTCTAAGACAGAAATAAGAAATATTAGGGGATTTCCTAAATCTAGAGCCTGACTCAAAATTTGAAATAATTTTTAAAATTAAGTTGCATTAAAACACATGACAAGCAACCGAAAGGGATTAATATATTAGAAAGACATAAACTATATTGGGGGGATGTTATTTCCCTATCATTAAATGTAAAGTTATTTCAGGGAGTCATCATTTCTGTTATGTTGTATATCCATTTCTGTTCCCATTAGCCAAAATTTTCCCCAATTCATTTTTCATCTACTAAAAATTCTCGATGCCAGGCAAATGCAGAGAACAAAACAAGGCTCATGCACTGGAGAAGCTTGCTTTCTGGTAGGGGAGACAAAAACAACCAGAAAATTAATAAAAAGCACACCCCTAACACATCAGGGTATGTGCCAGGGTAAGATGGAAGTGAACAGGTAAGGAGAAATATTGTTAGGAGGAAGCCAGAAACAGTTTCTCTAATAGATGAGATTTACATAGAGACCTGGATTAAGCGAAAAGAGCAAGAACAGCAGATATCTTGGGGAAGACTATTCCAGGCTCCTGTGGCATGCCTGTTATATTTGAAAAGCATCCAGTAGGCAGGTGTGGTTGCAGCTAAGTGAAATGGAGAGATGGTGATAGTGTTAGAACCAGGGATTGTTGGTTGGCGCCGTGGCTCATGCCTGGAATCCTAGCACTCTGGGAAGCTGAGGTGGGTGGATTGCTTTAGCTCAGGAGTTCGAGCCAGCCTGAGCAAGAGTGAGACCTCTTCTCTAAAACCTAGCCTGGCATTGTGGTGGGCAGCTATGGTTCCAGCTACTCGGGTGGCTGAGGCTGGGGGACCTCTTGAGCCCAAAAGTTTGAGGTTGCTGTGAGCTATGACATTATATCACTCTACACAAACTGACAGATTGAGATTTTGTTTCAAAAAAAAAAAAAAGAAAAAGAAAAAAAGAAACATGAGATCCTTGAGGGAGGGGTGGCTAGTTCATGCAGGTGCCTCCAGCCCAACCCTGGTTTATACTGCTGCCCTGGCACAATTGTTCCTAAGATCCCTTTTATTTACAAGAGTCCCATTTAGATGATGACAGCACCCAATCCTCAAATGCCAACATAGCAGTGCTTTGGGATGTTTCTTTTTCTTTTTTTTCTTTCTTTTTTTTTGAGACAGAGTTTCACTTTGTCACCCTTGGTAGAGTGCTATGGCATCACAGCTCACAGCAACTTCAAACTCTTGGACTCAAGCAAATCTCTTGCCTCAGTTTCCCAAGTAGCTGGGACTATAGGAGCCAGCCACAGCATCCAGCAATTTTTAGAGATAGGTCGCACTCTGGCTCAGGCTGGTCTTGAACCTATGAGCTCAGGCACTCCACCCACCTTGGCCTCCCAGAGTGCTAGGATTACAGGTGTGAGCCACTGCACCAGCCTTGGGATGTTTCTTTATGAATGCTTAAGTTTTACTTGATAAGAAAGACATGTCCAGAATGTCATGACTCCTATTCTGTATTTTATTCTCTGTATTGACTTCCAGAGATTTTCCTTACACTCACAGATGTTCAATGACGTGTAAGTTCTTAACTTCTCCGTAAGATTTGCTAGAATACTTACAAAAAAGTAGCTTCTCTATCTAGCTAAGTTCCTTTGTATATGTAAAAGGAAAGCAAAACAGAACTTGGATAAACTTGAAGAATACTTAACTTGGTCAAAAGAGCCCAGATGGCTGTATTTATTACAGTTTGAAGCTATAGTTTACCAAACATGATGTGTGAGGTGATTCCAATACTTGCTAAATTATGATGTGTATCTTTCTTGAAAAGTCTTTGGAGCAATGCATGATCTAGAAAACTGTTAAATATTTGTGTACGTAGACTAGAGTTAAAATGAACAGTACACATATGGCTATTGTTGATTTGGGCAGGTTCCTTTGTGAAGGGAAAAGACATAAATATGTCAAGCCAGAAATTTTTTTTTTTAAATTGCTGAAAAGCTTTCATGTGCAAATTTTATTTTCGTTTTATCTTTTTTTTTTTTTTTCCGAGACAGAGTCTCACGTTGTTGCCCCCGGTAAAGAGCCACGGAGGCATATCACACAGCAACCTTGAACTCTTGGGCTCTAGCGATTCTCTTGTCTAAGCCTCCCAAATCACAGGGACTACAGGAGCCCTCCATAATGCCCTGCTATTTTTAGAGATGGGGGGTCTTGCTCTAGCTCAGTCTGGTCTCAAACTCATGAGCTCAGGGGACCGCCCACATTGGCCTCCCGGAGTGCTGGGATTGCAGGCATGAGCCATTGTGCCTGGCTTCTGCAAAGTTTATTTTTAAAACTTCAAGTCACATGACCTCCTCCCTGTGCTGAGCTGTGAACCCAGGTTCCAGCATAGCAGGCTTCTCTCTCTGACACAATTTCTCTTCCAGTAATGAAGAGTCCTGAGCGTTACCCTCCAGAATGCAGAGCGAACATATGAAAAGATAGGATGAGTCTTAGTCATCTCGATTTTGGAAAATCGCATTTGCTTTGTTTTTCCCTCTGTTGCTAAACTCCAGTTGCACTGAGAATTTTCCATTGCAGAGTGATCCCAGGGGAGGCCTAGAGGCCTAGAGAGCACCAAGTCATTCCAGCCGCAGGGGAAGCCAGCAGTGTCACTGAGGGTGAGCAGCCACTTCTCCAACCAGTTATAACTTTTGGCAAGAAAGGAATAATAATCCCATGTAAAACCCATGGGCATACAAATTAGATATTCTAAATAGATTCTAAGCAGGGAGTATGTAAAGAGTTAAAAAGAGAAAAGCTTCAGAAGTAATGATGTTTCATTAAGAGACACCAAAACATAATTAAAGGAGTTAATGTATATGATGTCTAATGGGTTCACAAAGCCATTATGGAAAAGGTGCTGCATTCCTCATTGTTGAATATCATTGAGGTCACCTTCGAAGTACCCCTTCGGAAGCTCTGTACTGATGCCAGCACCCATCCACCCTTCAAAGGATATGCGTATGTTCCAGACCCACGTGTGAGGTTATTTTATGAAATATTGTGATGAGTTTTCTCAGTTTTCCAGGGGTGATATTTCATGATCTACTGACAGTTTACTGGCATCAATTTAAGATCAAAGAGATCAAAGATGTGTTTTAATAAATACTTCTATAAATTATTTTTTAAAATTTAACTGGGTTTTAAACATTTTACTGTATGGTTTTTGAAATCTGTAGTCTCATTCCAAATAAGAGTGCCTTTCACCAGTGTCATGCAGCTGTCCCTTGCATGGGAATCTTTGTTTTTATTAATACATCACTCACCTAGGTTCTAGGTGATGTAACCTAGGTGAGTGATTCTCAGTTTTCCAGGGGTGATATTTCATGATCTACTGTCAGTTTATTGGCATCAGTTTAAGATCAAAGAGATCAAAGATGTGTTTTAATAAATACTTCTATAAATTATTTTTTAAAATTTAACTGAGTTTTAGACATTCTATTATATGGTTTTGAGATCTGTAGTCTTATTCCACATAACAGTGCCTTTCACCAGTGTTCACACAGCTGTCCCTTGCATGGGAATTTTTGTTTATATTAATATATTACTCACCTAGGTCACAGAACCCACATGAAAGGCAATGATTGCTGAGACTGTCCGGAAAGATAAAGAAGTTAGTAACACCTGCAGGAAAAAAGATATTCATATATCTAGGCTTTTAGGACAAACAGGAAACAAGATGAGAGAAACTCTCAGAAACCTGGAAATCAAAAATGGAAACAAACATAGCAGGTCATCTGCACCCCACCCCACCCAACTTGCACCACCCCAGGCAGCCAGTTTCCTATCCCAAATTCCAATCTCATGAAGGACTTCAAAAGCAAAGTCCATTTATGTGATGAAGAGTTTACATTCTGCTGCTGGCATAGTCCTTCTCTGAGCTCCTACTAGCAGAGACAGCCAATGGCTTCACCACGAATTTTAGCTGAGCACCAGTTGCACAAGGCCTTAGTTCCCTTTCCTAGCTCCCTCCTTGTCAAACTCTTTTAGACTTGTAAAATATGTAGCCACTTACTCTAGTTGGGCCTCTCCTCAGCTTCAGAGGCTAGGCTTGCATTCTAGACTGTTTTCTCTGTTATGTGAGTTGGAAACCTGAGGCAAGAGAATTTAAGTAGCTTGTCCAAGTTCACAAAATGAGTGAGTCAAGGCCCCTGCAGCTTCCCTCTCTTGCTCCAGCCTGTCATGCTAGAACACAAATTGTACAGATGTCCATAAACACCTGTCACTCAGCTAATGGATACAGTTGAAGACTTCCTGGGCAAGGCCACTCGAGTAAGAACACCACATCAGGACTTTGAAAGACAACAGAAGAAGCACAAAACTCCATCTTTGTTCTCAGAGGCCCCCTTGGTGGAGAAGACACAACACAGTCATGAAGCACTTTGACCGGGAGGCACTAGAACAACATCTAGGCTATATTCCAAATAAAAATGTCAACTATATTCCAAACAAAAGTGTCAACTAAGGATCCTCTTAAAGAATTACCCAAATGGAAGTGGGCAATCATAACATAACAACCATTTTATAAGTGGATGTCAATGAACAACTCCAATAACACAGCATTGGGTTTGTGTCATAGTCCTTTCTCTTTCCTTTACCACTTTCGCTGCTTTGGTTGGTAGGCATATGCACGGGAAATGAGCATGCTTTGGCTGTAGCGGTCATTCAAAGGTTACAGGTGGATTTGTCTGAGCAGACCAAACAGGACAGGCGAAACAGGTGGTGGAATACATGAAGAAATAATAAACAGGAAATCTGGGCTGCTACTGAATTGTGAAGTCTCCTCTTCCCACAGGGTTGAGGACATCTGAGTTATAGAAATATCTGGACAGTTTTATTAATTTTTTTCCTTTATGGTTGTTTGGAGGACTGGCAGATAAAATAGTTGAGACAAAGGCACATTTCAAGCAAACTCCACGATGAACTCAAACTTGTTTCTTTAAAAATAAAACCTTGGGCCAGGTGTGGTGACTCATGCCTATAATCCTATTACTCTTGGAAGCTGAAGCTGGTGATCACTTGAGCTCAGGAGTTTAAGACCCGTCTGAGTAAGAGTGAAATACCTCCCACCCCCATTTCTCCTAAAAATTGCCAGGCATTGTGACAGACGCCTGTAGTCCTAGCTACTCAGGAGGCAGAGGCAAGTGGATCTTGTGAACCCAGAATTTGAGGTTGCTGTGAGCTTTTATGCAACAGCACTCTACACAGGGCACAGACAAAAATAAAAATAAAAATAAAACCTTGAGATCAAGGAGCCAAAATGAAGGTCTTTGGTTTAGAATGTACCCTCCAGGATCATGAATAATGCGCATTGTATTTAGAAGCTCTCCACAGACTTCCATCTTGTAATTCCATTTGGATTTGCAAATTTTGTAGAGTAGAGCAGCCCTCGTTCCTAGAGAGTTGCATGGTGGAGCAGCTGTGCTTGTTCCCTCCCACTGTCCCCTATTGACCTCCCATTGTCCTTGCCAGGGCATGCAGGCACCACCCTCAGTCTTACCACTCCTGCTCTGAGCTGGTCCTTAACTGAGGAGCGGTCATGTGATCTGATGTGTTAGGTCTGCCCCTTTTAGATGAAGTTGCATTTAAAGGGTATTCCTGATAAAAAGAGAGAGAGTTTTTTATTAGAGGACTAGGCCCTCAAAAAGCAGACTTGTGAGTCTGGTCCACTCCCTTCTTTCCTAATGTCACACTTGTATCCCTTAAGGAAGAGCTCCCGAAAGGGTAAAATGGGCTAAAAACAAAACATAGCAAAAATTTGGGCGACACCTGTGGCTCATTGAATAGGGTGCTGGCCCCATAACCGAAAGTGGTGGGTTCAAACTCGGCATTGGCTGAACTGCAAAACAGAAAAATAGCCGGGTGGGCACCTATGGTCCCAGCTACTCCGGAGCTGAGGCAAGAGAATCGCCTTAGCCCAGGAGTTGGAGGTTGCTGTGAGCTGTGATGCCACAGCACTCTACCAAGGATGACATAGTGTGACGCTGTCTCAAAAAAAAAGGAAAATACACTGTTTTTGCCTGAGATTTGCAAAGACTTTTTAAAAAATAATTTGCAAAGACTTTTTGAAAAATAACACTTTGGGCAGCACCTGTAGCTCAAGGAGTAGGGCACCGGCCCCATATACTGGAGGTAGCAGGTTCAAACCCCGGCCCCGGCCAAAAAAATTACCAAAAAATATTAAAAAATGACACTTCATGGGCAGGACCTCTGGCTCAGTAAGTAGGGTGCTGGCCCCATAAACCAAGGGTGGCAGGTTCAAACCTGGCTCCGGCCACACTGCAATAAAAATTAGCTGGGCATTGTGCAGGCGCCCGTGATCCCAGCTACTCGGAGGCTGAGGCAAGAGAATCGCCTAAGCTCAGGAGTTGGAGGTTGCTGTGAGCTGTGATGCCACAGCACTCTACCGAGGGAGAGAAAGTGAGACTCTGTCTCTAAAAACAAACAAACAAAAAATACACTTCATATTGGAAAGCATGCCATGTGTCTAGCTTATGATGGACACATAAATTTACCTAATTTATGAAAAGCAATTAGGCCAAATCTATTAAATATCTTAAAATATGGATACATTCCATCCAACGCAAGGAAGTCAAAAAAGCTAAGGAGAAGGATGTTCATTGCAGCATCACTTATAATAGTACTAAGGAAAAGAATGAAATTAAATGTTTTGCCTAATATTTCAGTAGTTAAATTACTGTATGTACTTATCATTGAACATCACACAGCTATTGACTTGCACTGGGAATTAATAAAAGAAAAAACTGTATAATATATGGACTATAAAAGGCGGGAAATAAATTTGCATGACATAATCTTATTTGGTAAACTACAAAGGAAATGTATCAAATATTACCGGCATGTTCTCTGCACTGATAAACTATGGGCAGGTTTAACTTTTTGTTCTTTTCTCCATTTACTACTTTTTAAAAACAGTAACTACACATTACTCTTAAATGTTAACAGTATCTTAAAGAATACAGTGTAAAGGAGTTACTTGTCTCTAGTTGACCATGCCATCATTCAGTCATGAAATAGTTAAAAATGATAGGTCAGCCTTAACTCTGAAGAATTTTCTGAAGTTTACCATAAAGGGTATGTGATTGTCTTCCAGAAATTGGTAATTTCATAAATATTTTTGATTTCTGAGGTCCCTAGAATTATACATAATTCCCAAAAAGTCATCTATGCATTCTTATATCCTAATTAGAGAAATTAATTTTCAAGAAGACTATCAGTATCTCTGAAAAGTTCACATATGTACTAAGTTTTTTATAAAATATATTCTCGAACCTTGCAATCAGAAGTGTGGTCTGCATACTAGCAGCATCGGTAACACCAGGAAACATGCTGAACACATGTCCTGTTTTAACTGCATGGCTGTTATGTAACATTGGTCCTCCTTTGACATTAATCTATGTTCATGTCCTAAGTACCAGAAACATCTTTATGGTCCATGAGCTTTAAACTAAGCAGCTTCCCACTAATGAATAGGACATGTTCTCAAAATCTATTGGTAGGTCAGTTGTTAACAACTTGCAACACATTGTAATATTAATGCTAGCTAGATTTCTAGTTTATCCTATAGTTCACGTACCTTGCTTACTCTATAATGTAGTTGAAGAAGAGGATTAGCTGCATTTGTAATCATTTTGATGAGAAAGTGTGTTTTCAGTTTAAATAGATTAGGAAGGTATGGTTCTGAGATCAACATTGGACTTTCCCATGGAGCAACTGTTTGCTTGTGTGTAGACAATTACCAGAGCTAACAGTCCTATTCTGAGAATGTTCTCAAGAATACAATGGATTAAAAAGACAAGAATGTCAAGGTTTGCTATACATTCACATTTCCTCCTGGTCTTTGTTTTGGCCAAACACGGACACATTGGTCAGATCACTTATCTTTAGGGGTTTGGAAGAAGCTTGTGGATACATCCAAGTATCTAATGGAAAATATGCAGATAGGGTGAATAATGTGTAAAATAGAAATATCTATTAATAACCAATGTACATTCTGTTTTGTATAAACATTTGCTTGTATGTTAAAAGTCACTCAACTGTACTTAACTTTACAAGGTATAAAGCAGGGGTCCTCAAACTATGGCCTGCGGGCCACATGCAGCCTGCCGAGGACATTTATCTGGCCTGCTGGGTGTTTTTGCTGCTGGTGCCTGTTCCGCTTAGCAGTTGACTCGTCCTGGGTCGCAGTGCACATGCGTGGAATGTGCTACGCATTCTCTGACTCCCCTCCATCTCTCTATCTCTTGATTCCTCCTGTCAGTCTCAGGTGAGACTGAGAATCTTGATCGGAGCAGTCACGAGCTTGCCTGTGCAGAGCCTGCTGCTGAGGACTGAGGTTAGAACAAGTTAGGAGGTCTATTTTTTTTTATTTATTTTGCAGTTAGTAGGGCCTTTTTTTCTGGTTAAGGAGGGCCCTATTTTTCCTGAAGTTAGGAGGTCTTTTTCTTTTTTGCAGATAGGGGGCGCCTTTTTTTCATTTTACATATTGTATTTGTTCCTTTTTTTTTTTTTTTTTTTGCCGTTTTTGGCTGGAGCTGGGTTTGAACCCACCACTTCTGGCATATGGGGCCAGTGCCCTACTCCTCTGAGCCACAGGCACTGCCCGTTTTATTGTTTTACTTCAAAATAAGATATGTGCAGTGTGCGTAGGAATTTGTTCATAGTTTTTTTTTTTAAACTATAGTCCAGCCCTCAAACGGTCTGAGGGACAGTGAAACTGGCCTCCTGTTTAAAAAGTTTGAGGACCCCTGGTATAAAGTTTCCCAATTTCCAAACTTTAGCAATGCAAGATTCCTGGTAGCCATTCTGCAATTGTTTTTATAGCATAAATTTGTTATATTTGAACAAAGCTAATTTTGTTCTAACATGTTTCCTTCATCCTCAAATATACCATCACCTTTTATGTCTTAAAAATGGACTTCTTGGTAGGAACAAAGGAAATGTAACCGCTACCTATTACAGGGAGAAACCAACCGTTTCTGACAGCACAGGGCTAGAGAGAGACTGAGTTTCTGTGCAGGCCTGTGGGAAGGCAGGTCAGGGCTGTGGGTGAGGAAAGAAGAGGCCTCCGTTATCTATGATTCAAGATGATTTCAGAATAAGGAAGTTACATGTTTATTTTAATCAAAGATTTTAGATAATGCCAGAAAAATGTAAAGTTTTACAAAAAATTGGAATCAATTTAAAGATGCACAATTCATCAGATTATATTATATAGTCTTACTCCTCCCTAGGTCTTATGAGCAACCTTTATTAACAGAACCCATACTTACTGTCCAAAGTTGACAACTTATCAAGGAAATACATGTCAAAATCTGCTGCCATTATAGTTTTTTAAACATTTTTATTGCATATTTACAATATGTAGAACAGTATAAGGATTTACAGTAGAAGCCAAATTTCCCAGCCCTTAAAAATTTAATAGGAAACATTGGATAAATCATACATAAATATCTTTAAACATGAGCATTAGACACAATCACATGTTTACAATTTTATAGACTATTACAGGTGAATGCTATTTGTAACACACTAGGAGGGAAGGGTAAAAAGAGTAGGTAAGAAACCCACTGGAGTGTAAAACAACCTCAGCCGGGTGGTGCTGAATAAAAAGTCAACATTGACAAAATGATTTTTATAATCTATCATGGGATTAATTTAAAAACAAAACAAAATTAAAAAGAAACATGATTTTTAAAGGCTAAAATTTCCTGCAAAAGCATAGCTAGCCTCTATGCAAAACTGTGAGGTAGAATTCTTCCCACCCCGCTCTCTGCGCCTTGACCACCATTTGGGGGACTTCCCTGACCGGGGGGCTCTCTCCCACACTGCTGTGCCTGAGACTGACTAGTAGTATATGGTTTTTACTACCCTCTTCACCCCTATCACAAAATAATCTTTCTATTCAATGATCAGACTTATTTACCTACTGGAAATGCGTGGCAAAAGTTCATAACACAAACAAAACAGTGCTGTTTCTTCTAGCTAAGATATCACCATGCTTGGTCTCTAACCTTTCAAGGAGTGGAACTAATGCTAGAATTTCAGGCATAGGAACCCTGTGAGAAGCTGTTTTGGGCAGACAGATCTTTGCTTCCCTCAAATAACACCAAGTGCCATCCATAACCTAAAACAATGCCACTTTTACCCCCAAACCCACTTCTAATATTTTGATATGGATCATAAAAATAGTTTACATCTTTCCATACATGCAAAATATAAACTCCAGAGCACAATACAACTGCATTGAGAAAAGGTATGGCAGTCTCTTTTACAACTATCCTATGTCCCAAAATGCTAATTCTGGGTATTTACCCAAGAGAAATGAAAACCTATGCTTGGTAGACATATGCAGGAACGATCCTGACAGCGTTTTGTAAAACATACTGCAATATGGTCATACAATGAAATACTACTCAGCAACAATAAAAAAAGAACTTCTAATACACCTGACCACATGGATATATCTCCACAATGTTACGGTGGTGAAGAAGTCTTGTAGAAGAATAACATGCTGTGTTATTCTAGTTACCCAAACTTCTAGAACACATGTAACTTATGGTAGAAAAAAAGAACAGTAGTTGCCTTTGAGGGTGAGATGGGGAGAGGGATTAACTGGAAAAGGCCACGTGGGGGACTTCCTAGGGTGAAGACGCTTTATTATGTTATAGCACTGTTTGCAATTTGATAAAACTCCGTGAATATGCACTTGAGTTCTATGCATTTCACTGTCTGAAAATTTTACATCAAAAGAAAAATATAAGCCAACATTGAACTCTTGCTAATGACACACAGCTGAGTATTTAGTAGGAAGTGTGCAGATACCTACAATTTAACATATATTAAAATAATCTGATTGATGAATTGATGGAGTGATAGATACGTGACCAAGCAGGCATAGTTATTGCTGACGAGTATCTAGGTGATGAGTAACTTTCTAATGTTTGAAAATTTTTATAATAAATTGTTGGGAATATTATATTACTGAGTACCACATTTACAAAATAATACTACTGAGAATTCCACTATTGATCTCATGACAGTATAATCATCAGATTCTTTTTGATAAATGTCAATTTAGAAATGTAAGTTTCTCTTAAGGTGTTGTGAAAGATTATTCCTAAATGTGAGGTGAGCAATCAGTTCTTTTCTCTGGTTTACAATGGACAAAGTGGTATTTTAATCCTCTTAACACCTTTAAAAAATACAACACATAATATTTTGATGATATATTCTGAGCAAATTTGTTGGTTGTGAAGACACAAGCTAAGGTGAAGAAATATTCTTAAGAGAAAATCAAGCCTAGAAATTAAGTTTACTCCAACATTAAGAGAAGATTCAGGGGTCTAGAAAAGGTCTAAAAAATAAAAAAAAAAGCCTGGAAAAGATCTGAGGTTTGATCATACCCAGTGAATGGGCCACTGTGTTCTAAGTGGAAAGGTATCTCAATCATCTCCCATTTCTCTCCAAGGAGAGATGCATTTGGACACCCTGAAGACCTGGGATCCAACTTGCCCAACTTCTAAGGTGCCTCCTTGGGATTCCCTGGGAACTGGCTTCAGTATTGTTAGGGCTGGTTCAGCCCTTCCATCAGCAATAACACATGCCTGGCTTGAAATGGCCAACAACACTGCTCCTCACGTGGAGAAGGTGACTGGTTTTTAGTTGTTAGGAATTCCTATATAATTTGATATGGCAAGTTTTATAGATATTGCCTCAGAAATGGTTGTCTCACAAAAATAACTTCAATGAAAAATTTACTCACTACTTTCAAAATGTTTAGTCATAGTCCTGGCTTTCTTTTGACCTTTAAGTTCTTCATGTTCTAGTATAGGTTCTGCTTTTTTCTTGAAGTACAAGGCCCAGTGTTTATTCTCCAGCTTTCAAGTTTGCTTTAAAATATCACAGTAATGAGTTATTCAGCATGATGGCCATAAATCTTTGTCAGGATGAAGGCTCCCCAACAGAGCATCCTCAGTTCTATACCTCTCCCACCTGACCTGTCTATTTCTGTTCATCATCACTGCCTGGGGTTTACCAAGAAGAGATGGCTCTTTTCTAACCATAACTGGCACTACTGGTGCTCTTGTCACTTTTTTTTTCTTTACCTCGAAATATCTTAACAGATTTATGCTCTTGTTTTACAGGTTGGTGCTAACTCACTAATTCACTCTAAGTATGACTTTCTTTTACTTTTATTTATTAATGAAGTTGTGTTACGCTCTGTTGACATCAAAGTAGATGACAATCATCACTTGTCTTCCATCTTGCTAATTCATCTTCCCATTAAAACAGCTAATTATTCAGATTTCAAAGCCTTGTTATTTACTGATACGCTCACCAACTCCACCCTTAGCTTCTTCTGTATATAATTTCATAAGTAGCTTTTCCTCCTACGCTGGTGAACTGGGATGTCGGTGTAAGGGAGAGTGAGCTGAGGGGTGATGATAAGCGATGTGCCATCACTTCCCCCACCAGCTCATACTTTTTATCTAAGACCAGAGCAAGATTAAAGGATAGTCTATTTTCTATTCTGGAAAGATAATTAAGCAATAATTCCTTCCATTTTATATAATAATGACATTTTGGTTTTCAGCAGTTTTTTCATTATATTTCATTCTTAAAACTATTAGATATGATTTCTGTTTTACAGTCCCAGAAAAATTGGTTTTTTTTGTTTTTTTTTAAGAAAAGGTCACAGTAAATGCCAAAGCTAGATTTAAAGCCAAGTATTCAAACTTTCCCATTATATTCACTACAGTTCTTATTTTAGCTTTTATAATCTTTCCTCTGTAATTCTTGCCATTATTTAAGCTTCCCAGCTAAACCTCGACTTTTGCAGCATACACTAAGGTCAGGAACGTCAGGCGGTAAGCTTTCCCTTCCTTTGCCTCATTAGGGTGCGCACTGCCCTATGTATTGAAGGGTGTGTTCTCCTCCCAACTGCAGGTTTTTATTTGTAGGCATTTTTCATACTGAAAGTTAAGGTTCACTGTCCAGTGATGTTTCAACCAATCTTTTTAATCCTAGAGAATTTCTTCTTTGGGCAAGCTTAAGCAAAGATACCCTAATCATACAACTCTTGTCACTGATGAAAATATATGTACTGGCACCATCATAGCTGAGTCTGTGTTGACCATGAGAAACACATCCATCACCAAGGTGCCAGACCAGGTGATCGGAGAGGCCAGACACAGCGGCCTGCGAGGACCATCGCAAGAACGATGGTGGGGAGAGAGAGAAAGAGAGAGAGAGAGAGAGAGAGAGAGAGAGAGAGAGAGAGAGAGAGAGAGACAGCCGAGGAAGGGAGGCTGAAATGAGAGAGGCATTTTTAAAACAACATTCAGCTTTATGATCCTGAAGTATTTTCACCAGAGTCTGAATGCCACATCCTTACTCCAAAGAATTTATGCTACAATGGGTAACAATGACCAGAGCCTGAAGGATTAAAATGCCACAGCAAACCCTGCCTTAACGGTTCTGGTCTACATAATTCTCACCCATTCTATTAATATATTGTTTGGTTTTATAACCATATGTCCTGGTGTTTGTTTCTGCCTATAGCATTCCCTGTAGGCTCACAATGTGGAGAATGTTAGCACGTCAGTTTTACCTACTTTGGGTAGGATGTGGGAAGTACAGATTAATATCTCTACTGGCAAGTAACCGACAATATAGTAGAGATCTCTGAATTCCTTCTCCAGTAGTAGACTGCCCAGTGAGAAAGATTCAGCTAACCTCACACTCATGCCATTGGTTACAATGGGTTAAGATGAGAATACAGTTTACTCAGCATTATCAGGAAAGGAACTTAATTGTCACCTTCACTGTACAGAGTATGACACTAGTAATACTAATGACAATAAACTAAATAGTATACCATCTGTCAACTGATGAGGTAATAAAACAACAAACAGGTTACGATTAGGTAACACCTGGGAGCAGTAACCAATTTAAATCCCTACAAAGTGAGTGAAGTACCCAATCTTCTTTCTAGCAACGAAGCCTCCACCTGCTATCAATACCCCAGCTGGCAAACTGAACAGTTTTATCAACATCACCAATGAGTCACTCTAGCAGAATAAGGTCTCCAACAATGAGGACTGGGAACAAAGCCAATTTGATTTAAAATAAAGTTATCATCTTTGCACTATAATTGCTGCGTTAGACATGTGTGAAGAACAGATGTCAAAATTACTGTTACATATGCAGCTAATAAGCAGAAAAACACGGTAAGAAAGGGAAAGAGAAAATAAATCCTTCAAACAGAAAATAAAGACAAAACAAAACTAGCCCAGCTAACACTTCAATAATTCCCTGAGGCAGGCTAATGTGAAAGATTGTGGCACATACTGATTGGAAATGTGTGGCTCTTTTTCAGTTACATTTGCAGGCCAATATTAACTTATGACCTACAAACAATTTCTATATTTTAATTTATGATGTATAAACAGACTTTAGTCACTTTTCCACATATACTCTAGTGAACTATGACCCTATGGAAAAAAGCCAAGTTAGGGCATTGTTGAGTTTCTATTCATAACTCTGCGTATACACAGATACACATAGAGAAAATAGCAGCAAATGCTTAATTTGAAATGTTACAAATAACATTTATGGATCTCGCCTTATTTTACTTTTTTTGTGGACAGGATAGCTTATGGTATATGAAAATTAACTCATTTGGCAATTGTAAGTCCATGAGTTGATGGCAGAATTACTAACAAACCAGTTCCTTTCCAGCAAATTACTCTGAAATTCAGAAGAAATAGATATTGAGCATTGGAACTAAATATCTAAATAGCCAGCTTCTAAGTATCTAAACCACCAAATGCCTTCTTTCTGGGTACATTCACTCATCAGTCAGCCTTAACTATAGAAAATAAGTATCTTTAAAACACACCTCAGACAGCGAGATAAAAGGGATTACTACTAATGCCTACAATAGACCGTTTGCACTTAGGAGAACAGAGCCTCTATTAGGCATGAGCAAAAGACTGGGAACGGGAGAAGCAGGACAAGCTTCCTTCCCCCCAAAAGGCTAGTAGCAGCTATAGACATAAAAGACTGCAGGATGTGGCTAGCACCATCATGAAGACAGAAAGGAAGAATCACAAAAGTTCATACTCACAGGAGGAAACCCCTAAAGGGCTGAGAGGATTATCAAGTACCGAAAGAACTCCCTGGATGCTCTAGGAAGCAGTGGCAGCAGTGCCCAGATTTTCTGGCATATCCGACTAGAAAGGCGGCACCATTAACCAAAATTGCTCCAGGAGGAAAAAGGTGACAACTATGATAAATCCTTCATCTAGGTTGAAATGTCAAGTAAGTAGTTAATAAGAAAGCACAGTTTTACAATTTTGGATCAGAGACGTAATAAATGACATTGGAATTAAATAAAAACTCTAAGGATTAGTGACCTAAAGAAGAACCAGAAGCATTCTGAGGACAGAATTGAGAGAGCATATACTTAGCAGAAACATTTTAAATAAGTTATGTAGAAGGTAGCATCTTTAAGGGAGGAGGCACTGTCAAGGAAAGGCTGCTCAAAGGTAAAAATGTTGCAGAGAAAAGGGAAAGGACGTAGATCAAGAAAAAACCATTCAGTTCAGTAACTAGGAGCCCATTGGACTTTCAAAATAACAGTGTCATTACCGTGCTGTGTTAAAGCACAGTGTAAGGAGCGGACCAGCGGGTGATGTGGATGTGGGGGCCATGGTGTAGGAGCACACTGTAAGGTGTGGACCAGCGGGTGATGTGGATGTGGGGGCCGTGGTGTAAGAGCACACTGTAAGGTGCGGACCAGCGGGTGATGTGGATGTGGGGGCAGTGGTTGGGGATTTCTCCAAGGAGCTTGGCAGTGAAGAAGGCTGGAGAGACCAGCGGGTTCAGGGGGAGCTTTTTGCATAGGGGGATACATAAGCATATTTCTAGACCATGAAAAGGAATACAGCATAAAATTCTTTGCATAATTTTGTATCGATCACAAGCCTAAAAAATTAGTTTTAATCTTTTAAAAAATTTTTCTGAAAATTAAAAACACACAAAATTTAAATTATATGCATTTTATCATTTAAACTTAATATAAACTTAAAAGCCCTAACATTTTATGATAAATTTTATTTCTAAAGGAGTCATTCAGTTGTTATTATTGGCCTACTTCAGATTAGCTTTACTTCTAGTCTATCGTGAGAAATTAAATTTTATTAACAATTGCTATTTCAGTACCAGAAAGATTATTCTGCTATAAAGGATTACACTGAAGTAATTATATTTGCCTTCTTCCTTAGCCTTCCTCCCCCAAAGACAAAAAATCTTCAGGGTAGCTAATGATTTTGATAGTGGTTTTCAAGTTGAAGACAGAAATCAGAAATAGGATTCCATTATTAATAAGTTCTTAAACATCTAAATTGTTCTTCACGATTATTTTTCTTAATAAAACATGCTTATTTATTATATACACATGCTTACATATGAATTTCCTGGCTAAAAATTACATGCAACCACCATGAAAAAACAAATATTAAACCATCCTCACAACCCTAAGAATGCCCTTTTAAATAAGGCACTCATGTTTAGAAATAGGATATAACTACCAAATTAAATAAGATGTTTAAAGAATCCTTTTATTAAGCACAGACAACTTTTAATACATTATCAATACAAATAGGAAAATGTCTTTCAATGAATATGATATATCAAAGATCTGAAGGGTATTCTCCATATTGACACAATAAAAACAATCAATTCTGAAGAAAAACTACAAAGTAAAATGTGGAGGACACCACTGTCTACTCATAACAGTTTAACTACAGTCTAAGTTTACGGCATCACCTGGGGAGGAAGGGCAACTACTTTGTTAGAGAATTCCTAAACTCTTATTAGCACCATTCAAAGCTTATTATCAGTTGTTCATCTACAAACTGACAGGTCAGGTAAAGCTTTAATGTAAGTTTTCAGTGCAATGTTTTATAGTTCCTTCTTTTAAGATACGTGGGAGTCTATGGTCTCAAAGCATGTTAAATAATTATGCCTTGGTAGCTGCAAGGTGTTAACATGTAGAGAGAAATGTGTCGTGAAAAGAAATGAGGCTTATCCTGGCTGTGAAATGCATCGCAATGTACTGTGACTAACGCTGTAGGATGCCGATGACGTGCAGGATGGGAACTGCAGATCTGGGGGGAGCTGGTGGCTATTAGCTGTCTGTGGTCACCATTTCAGGATGTCTCAGCTGCTGCCTTTTGAGACCAACTAGTTTCATCCTGTCTCTGATGTGTTCTGCAGTAGAAGCCATGTCACTCGGACTCCCAAAATATTGCTCGGTTCTAAAATCAAAAAACACAGAAAAATCCCATATTAATTAATATAAATCTATGAACTACGTTGAATGCAAATGGAAGTAAAGATTAACATAAGAAAGTGCATATGTGAGATAGGCTATTTGTAAAAATCAGTTCATTCACAGACATACTGTTTATCTTTGAATTGTAATTCAGTAGGAAAAGTATTTTTTAAATGTCATAAAATACAACATGATGAGAAATATATTAGTGGCGTAAATATCATGTCAAGTGTACTTGCTAATTTTCAATAAACCAAAGAATGCAAAATTGGAGATACTCTGCTTTTTATTTTAGGGTCTGTAAACACACACAAAATTTATACATGGGTATAGTGCTAAGGGCCACTCCAATTGCTTAGTAGAGCTGGGAAGTAAATTACATATTCTTTTTAATGTTTAGATACTGTCTGGTATATTAATAGAAAAAATAATTTTATTTTATTCCATTTTGAAAGATAACTACATTCAGACTCACAGAATCTTTTTGAACTAGAATTGTTCTTGGAAATTATCTGGTTAACCCCTTCATTTTTTTAGATCAAAAAACTAAAGCCTAGAAAGTTAAATGTGAAGCTTGGTCACACAGAAGAAAAACCAAGATTTGAACTGGGATCTTTAAAACAGTGAATCCTGAGAGACCATTTATTTATTTTATCAGGACAATATATATAAAACATAAATCTATATAATCTGTTCAACCAAACTTTATATAGTTTAAACAGATTATCATTATATTAACAAGTATGAAAACAATATACATGCCTTTGAGAAATACTTAACTTACCAAAATACCTAAAATAGATATAGATACATTTTAACATGAGTGTAAAATGGAATAAAATAACAATTCCAAATATGAAAGGAGGGTGTTTGTGAAATTTGAATATACAGTACTTATTTTTTCCTCTTAAAAGGATGAGGAAGTGAGACGTGAACTATCTGTGGAGCTCAGAAAGAGAAGCCCACGCGGAAATACCAGAGCGACACTCCTAGGCTGAGCTGAGCAGAATGGGAGACTGACAAGGAGGCGCCTGGCTGTGAAATGTGGAAATGGGGGGAGAAGGAGGTAAGGGATCCTGGCATGGAACAACCAGGTCCTATAACATGGTTACTAACTAAATTTTTCCAGATCCTATAATAAGGTTGTTAACTAAATTTTGTTCTCTTTTATTGCAGGTGTGTGTGTGTGTGTGTGTATCTATAACTTTAGGCTATTTCTGATTATTCAAGTTTATGCATGACCTGAGATTACCTAAGTGCAGACCATGAATCATGTTCTTGAAGGGAAGGAAATGCTATCTTTTGAATATCATTTCCCAACATTGACTGGAAGGAAGCTCCTGACACAGCAGTAGCACAGCATCTTCTCTTTCAAGTACATTACAGACTTTTAGCTCAGGTCATTCCCCAACACTGGTAACCCGGGGAGGTACACCTGTTAAGTCTCTGTTTTTTTAATTAAAGACAGTCACCTAGAGAAGTTAAGTGGCTTGCCCAAGAAATCACAGCTAGTTACTGGTGGAGCTGAAACGGGTGGAGTCCACACTTCCTCATCACAGTATACCACACCATATTCATATTTTTATTCAGTGGTTTGGTTTTGATTGATTATCTTCTGGATCACCTCTAAATTATTTTCACTGAGAAGGTCTACAGCACCAGGGATAAACCTCTTCCTGATTCTT
The DNA here is from genome assembly GCA_963573935.1 of Arctocebus calabarensis. Lineage (NCBI taxonomy): Eukaryota > Metazoa > Chordata > Mammalia > Primates > Lorisidae > Arctocebus > Arctocebus calabarensis. The sequence continues at coordinate 1,749 of CAUYON010182178.1, read as the reverse complement.
TTACTGATCTACTTATTTTACATTGGGTTATTTCATATTTTTATCATCAATTATTTGAAATCGAAAGGAACAAGAAAATGAGCACCCCATTCTTTTACACATGAAGAAATCAGGGTGCCATATAGCACAGTGAAAAGAGAATGGGTCTGGAGCCAAACAAACCTGAGATTGTATCCTAACTCTAAAACGCAGGAGCTGTGAACTTCTAAGCAACTTACCTAATATCTCTAAGCCTCACTTTCTTTACTTGTAAATCAGGAATATCATACTGACCTAGTCCTTTCTGATTAGAAGTAACTGCAGGTGCTTGGCATCTATTAGGAGCTCACTAAACAACAGCCCTCCTCTTTCCCTTTCCCTTTGCTGAATGAACCCCCAAGTCACACTGTTCCTTATTGTCACAGTCAAGGCTAGAACCAAGTGTTTCAATCTATTCAGTGATCATTCTTCTACAACAAGCTGTCAAGAAGTAACACATCTGATGTCAGCAAGTACCAACTGCCACTGCTACTAAGAGCTATTTAGATTTCTTTTCATTTAAGCCAATTTGTAGAAAGTAAAGATATAGACCAAAGCTAATTTACTTGGTTTTTAAAAGAACAGATACCCTTTCTTAATGACTTTAAGACTACACTGCTAAAAACATAAAATCATAAGAACAAGCACCATACCCATCAGGATAAACTACAGGAACAGTTAATCTATCCAAAAGTGATTTGCCAACTGCTTCAATTTCTTCAAATTGCTCCTCATCATTAATAGCTTCAGGCTTTTCTGGACAGTCTTGCAAAATCTGGTAATATCATCAAGAGATAGAAAGGGAATCACACACATGCTAATTTAGTAGAATGGAATTTTTTTTGTTTTTTCTTAGCATCTGTATGTATATCACTATACATGGTCGATCCATTACTGGCAAAGTTGGTTTAAGAAATTCAAACAAAATGCAATACAGCACCCCTACTAACAATATGTCCTTACAGTACAAAAAGGTCTATGGTGATTACCAAGAAAAAAAAAAACAACTAAACTTCTATTTGGAAAATAAGTTTAATTATTCTTTTATTCATTAGTAACCATTTATTGAACATTTTATATTTAATTAAGCTGCTTGAAATGTGAATGAAGTATAGATTCTATCTCAAGGAGCTTACAGACACCAAACATAAAATATAAATAAAAAACAATATATCCTTATTGTGAAAACTTAGGCAGACACTGTATTAAACAACTGATTTACTAACCTAACTGATGTAAAACGATCAGGTTCAAATACTCTAAAACGCAGAAGCTGTAAACTTCTTTTTTTTTTTTTATAATTTTATTGAATCATAATTCTGTACATTGGTGCAATCATAGGGCACGATTCATATACATTCAGAAATGTTTTGATCGTACTGATACAGATAGCCTTCATGGCATTTTCTTGATCACTATATAAAGACATTGATACTCTACATTTAATAAGTTTCACCAGTACCCTGCTAAGATGCACCGTAGGTGTGTGATCCCACTAATTGCCCTCCCTCCACCCATACTCCCCCCCCTCCCCTCCCTTTCCCCTTTCCCTGTATTCCTTTCATATGAAGGCTAAAATCCAATTATAGCATAGGAATATAGGAAGCTGTAAACTTCTAAGCAACTTCCCTAATCTCTAAGCCTCACTTCCTTTACTGCAGTCCTCGATGACAGGGCTACAGTCCTTGATGAGACACTAGTCTCCCTATCCTTAACCATTATCAAGTAAAT
>CAUYON010182175.1:0-11341 GCA_963573935.1 Arctocebus calabarensis | reverse complement strand
GTGGCATCACAGCTCACAGCAACCTCCAATTCCTGGGCTCAAGCGAGTCTCCTGCCTCCACCTCCAAAGTAGCTGGGACTACAGGAGCCCACCACAATGCCCGGCCGTTTTTTGGTTGCAGCCCTCATTGTTGTTTGGCGGGCTGGGCCGGATTCAAACTCATCAGCTCAGGTGTATGTGGCTGGCGCCTTAGCCCGTTGAGCCACAGGCGCCGAGCCTGGACTTCTAATTTTTAATAAAACTATATCTACAAGCTGATGAACTCTGATAACCTAAAGTTTAATGTGACATTTACCTTTAAATTCTAAGTTTGGGTTTTCAAAAGTGTCTTAGAGTAGGAAGCTTATTTCCTGTGTACCTTACTGGTCAACAGATAGACACGGTTATTTCATTATAGATTCATGCTGCAACTATTCAAACCCCCTTAAGATGTGGTTATCAAGGGTAGAGGGGGAGAAAAGGAGATTACTGATTAGAAATATTTATTACTTTATGTAAGGGATTTACCAAAGTTATTCTCCCTAATATGTTTTATGTTTAGAAAAAAGACATCATAAGTTCAATTTCGGTTCATGTTGTGATAGAATGTGTCTTTTTCTTTGTTTTTTTTTTTTTGCAGTTTTTGGCCAGAGCCATGTTTAAACCTGCCACCTCTAGTATATGAGGTCTGTGCCCCATTCCTTTGAGCCACCGGCACCACTATAGAATATATCTTTGCGCACAACAGCAAGTGCTTCTAAGGTACGTGAGTTCTATTTCTCAAAATATTACTCAGATATTTCAAAATCTGTGCTGGCATTGTTTAGCATTTCCTAATTAGTTCTGCCTGTTTGGTTAAACTGTAGAAACAGAGGGCTAGCAGAACTTATCAGAAAACAAAAATCTTTGCCCAGGGAAATGAATGTGTGCACATGTGTTTATTATGTGTGTGAGAGTGTGCGTGTGTGCGACCTCTAGAATAACACATAGAACTCTATAATTTATCTATTGCATGTAAATTCATTCCCTTCTACCATGCCTTATGGAGTGTTTTGGTGAGACTTAAATAAAGACCAGGTTAAGCCATCTTTTTTATATTACTTATATACCCCTGCCACAACATATGTTTTCTCTGAGGGTAAAATTACATAGTGAACTCTAGCTATGTGCTAAAATGTAGCAATTCTAATTCATTCAACATTTTAAGAAGGACTACAACAAAAATGACTATCGAAAGACTTAGTGCATAGAGTAAAACATCAGTTAAAGTCAGCTGGTTTTTACTGTAATGAATGAACAAGTATTTGAATAATCTACTTGCTTATTCGGTATTGTAAACTAAAATCTATAGCATTTTACATTGATTTTACCACACCAAGTTTTTGCTGTGTCACTTCTTTGTGTCCACTCATGGCAGGTAGAATCTTCAAGATTGGATTAAACAATGAATGAAGTTATAGGAAAGAGACACAAAGGGTTAAATAAAAATACATAACTATTAATTAAAATAACAACGGAAAATTGTTTTAGCTTTAAAAGAGAGCTTGAAATAATAAGAAATCTCAGCTTCCTGAAACAGGAAAAAACCTGAAGCCAGAGAAATCCAGATGACTTTTTGATATACAATGTACTAGTGAAAATGGAGAATAGAGTTCCTTACTCCCAGGTCTATTAGTGCATGTCAAAAGAGAGAGAGGAAGAGAGAAAGCAAGAGCTCACTTCTTGGGCATGATTTGGGGTCCCTAAAGAAAGGAAACATGTTAATTAATGTCATAGTACAAATAAGATGTAGTTTATGCAGTAGACTAGAAATTAAGATTTCCATATTCATAAATTAAGTTTAATGGAAATAAATAGACTGATTTCACAATCTTTTATAAAGACCCATGTATAGTAATTGCTGAATCCACTATTCTTTCTACTAACAAAGCTCTCTAACACCTGGATATACATAGAAGTCAGAAGACTTCATGCTAGTGGATGAAATTCTAAGCTTGTTGATAAAGCAATTACCTTCATTAAAGAGGCCTGAAATTTAGCTTATCCAATACAGTCCCGGGGGTGTTAAGTAGAAGGGTTATATAAACCTTCGTCATTGATAGAAATCTTTCATTGAAAATTAGGATAATTGAAGACATTAAATCGTTATACCTAAGAATTATTCATTTCTCCAGCAATCTGAAAGAGATTTATGGATTATTATAGATATTTCTGCAGTCACATCAATGGTTTATGGGGCAAGAGTTATCAGCTATGTTCACCAATGTCCAGGCATTGTTTTTCTAGAGTTCAGTTATGTTTGTGTAAATCTAGAACACTAATAGAGCAAGCCAATAATGGAAATTCCAACAGGAAGGACCAAGTAAACATTTAAGAAAAGAGAAATTGCAAGTAAACAAAATATAGTTACAGCTACATCATGATAAACTGTAGCCAGGTTAAATGTCAGCACCGTGTTTAATTAACTAGTGGTACAAATAAAAAACTCTTAAGAATGAGTCTCAATCTGTCACCCAGATAGAGTGCTTGTGGCATTAACCTTTCTTACAGTAACCTCAAACGCTTGGGTACAAGTTATCCCCCTGCCTGAGTCTCCCGAATGGTTGGCACTGCAGGGACTTGCCACAACACTTGGCTATTTTTTCTACTTTTTGTGGAGACAGATGGGGTCTCACTCTTGCTCAGGCTGGTCTTGAACTCCTTAGCTCAAGCAATACTCCTCTCTCAGCCTTTTAGGGAACTAGGATGACAGGCATGAGCCACTGTGCCTGAGTAAGGGAACTGAAATTTGATTGCATGGATGCATGATATAATGAATCAAAATATCTCTGAATCAAGCAAATGTTTTGGGGAAGAAACTGACATGTTGCTAAAAGGCTTGTGAGTGATCTGAGGATAATGTTTTTCATCTACACATGGAATGACTTTATTACTGCTATGAAATAGCCAGTTGTTATGTAAAGAATTTAATTAGGGAGCTATCTCAGATTTAACATAAAGAGAACAGTCTTGGTCCTTGCCACTCTTAATTATTAATACTCCTGTACTACTAACTTCAGTAAAATATTCATCATGTAATTACTCAAATCAGATATTGGAAGTAATTCTTGAATTATCTCTTTGTCTTATCCAAACTTTCAAACATGCAAGCAAATATTATCATTTATTCTCCAAAATATATCCATAATCTATTCAATTTTGTTCACATCTAGAGTTAAAGCTAGTTGCCTAGCCATTATCATTTTTTGACAGAGAAGACTATAATACTTTCCTAAGTAACATTCAGTTTCTATTACACATATGTTCTCTGCTGAACCACCAGAGTGATCTTTTAAAAAGGTAAATCAGTCTATATCACCACCTTGCATAAAACCATCATGATAAACAAGTGGGCAAAAGAAATGAACAGAAACTTTTCCTAAGAAGATAGACTAATGACCAATAAATATACTAAAAGTGCTCTATATATTTAATCATCAGAGAAATGGAAATAAAATTATAATTATAATGAGGTTTTGTAACTCCAGTGAAAATGGCTATCATCAAAAGGTTCAAAAATAACATATGCTGGTTTGTATTTGGAGAGAAAGGAACACTTAATGTACTGCTGGTGGGGCTGCAAACTAGTACATCCTCTGTGGAAAATAATGTACAGATATCTCAAAGAATTAAAAGTAGATTTACTATTTGATTAAGCAATACCACTTTTGGGTGTTTATCCAAAGGAAAAAAAAGTAATTTGATTGAAAATACATATGCACTTGAATATTTCCTGTAACAAAATTCACAATTGCAAAGATGTGAAAACAAAGTGCCCACCAGCACATGGGTTGTTTAAGTGTGGTATATGTATACTATTCAGACATAAAAATGGTGAACTAATAAGTGTGACAACATGGATAAAACTGGAGACCATTTTTCTAAGTGAGTTATTCTAAAAAATGGAAAAACAAACATTATAGTTACTCACTATTAAATTGGAACTAATTGATCAACATCCACTTGCTCACATGTTAGTAAAACTCCTGTAATGGAAACTCAATGGAAACCAAGCAGGTGGGCTGGAGAAGGAGGGGATGAGTAATTCACACCTGACAAAAACAATGTATGCTACCTAGGTGATGTGGACACTTGTAAGGTTGACTAGAATTATACAAAAGCAAATCTTCTAACCAAACTATTGTGCCCTCATGAGTTCTAAAATTTAATTTAAAAAATCACAGAAAATTCAGGATCAAAACCACATTTTCGTGATGGCTATTACTTTTAAGTACCTTATCATATATTTAATGATAATTTGATATCTTCTATTCTTATCTGCCTATTCAGGTCTTTTGGCCATTTTGGCAAGAATTTCTGTAGAAGATATTTTAATGATTATTTTAAAATGTTTCATTTTACTTACATAGTCAACCAGGTAAAAATTGAATAATTTTGTTACATAAAAAGCATACGAGGAAGAAAGACAAGGTATTTTCTGTTATATCTTCCTTTTATTTTCTCCCAAAGGCAACCAATTTTAACACCTATGGCAGTTATCACTGACATTTAAATTTATATTTCTAAATACATATTAGTACACTAAAGACATTTTCCTCAATCTCTATGGCTGAAAAGTATTATTTTCTTAACAAATAAATATTTTCTGAAATGTCAAGATAAATTTGCAGAAAAAGAATTAAGAGGAAAAAAAAAATACTTGGGGCGGCGCCTGTGGCTCAGTGAGTAGGGCTCCGGCCCCATATGCCAGAGGTGGTGGATTCAAACCTAGCCCTGGCCAAAAACTGCAAAAAAAAAAAAAAAAAAAAAAAGAATTAAGAGTATGTGTTCAATTCACTACTCCCAATGGCCCTCTTTTTTTTTCTGAATATACTTTCGTGGTATAAATTTAAGTGTATATTAAAATATAATGTAGATATAACCTCCATTCTTTCAATCACTGATAGTCAAGCCTGAGAATATATGGTAGATATGTATTATTAAAATATTTATTCAATTAATACTAATTCATTTTCATAACAATCACTTGATGTACAATTTGAGGCAAATTACACCAATTATACATAAAAATAATAGTGTTAACACAATAATATAAATGTAAACAGCACATAATATAAAGTTGTGTTTATTTGCATGGAGATAGACTAGCCCTGATGGTTATCAAATATTTCCTCATTAAAACAACCTATATAAGTAAACCTTATTATACTTTCATCATGTTTTATTTGTTATCCTATTCTACAATTGAAAACTTATAAAATGATCATTATTTTATAAGTTTCTTATAATAATATTATGTTTACTAAACATTTTTTAAATTTCAGAATATTTGAGGAATACAAAAGTTTTGTTACATGAACATATTGTATAATGCTAAAGTCAGAGCTATTAATGTGCCTATCACCAAAATACTGTTTGTTATACCTCATAGGTCAGTTTTTACACCTCAGTCACTCCATCCTCCCTACTTCTTGGTTTCCAAAGTCTTATGCTACTCTTTGTGTGTGTGTATGTGCCCATTGTTTAGTCCCAGTTTTTAAAGAGTGCACGTGGTGTTTGGTTTTCCATTCCTGAGATACTTTATTTAGGATAATGGTCTCTAGTTCCATCCAAATTGCTGCAGAAAACAGTAATTCATTTCTTTTTATAGCTGAATAGTACTCCATGGTGTCTGTGTATATGTGTGTATACATATATGCATTTTCTTTATACACTCATGAATTGATCAGCACTCACATTGATTTCGTCTTTGCCTTTGTGAAATGTGCTGCAAAAAACATTTGAGTGCAGGTGGCTTTTTTATACAATGACTTGTTTTCCTTTGCATAGTGAAATTGCTGAATTGAATGATAAGTCTACATTTACTTCTTTGAGGCATTTCCATATTGTTTTCTATAGAGGTGTTACTATTTTGCAATTCCACCAGTAGTGTACAAATGTTTCATTTTCTCTGTAGCCTTGCCAGCATCTATCCTTTTTTGACTTTTCAATATGGCCATTTGATAGGTGTACAGTGGTACCTCATTGTGATTTTAAGTTTCATTTCTTTTTTTTTCCTTTTTGAGACAGAGTCTCATTATGTAGTCCTCAGTAGAGTGCAGTTGCATCACATCTCACAGCAACCTCAAACTCTTGGGCTTAAGAGATTCTCTTTCCTCAGACTCCCAACTTGCTGGGATGACAGGCACCTGCCACAACTCCTGGCTATTTTTTTGTTGTAGTTGTCATTGTTGTTTGGCAGGCCTGGACCAGGATCGAATCCACCAGCCCAGGTGTATATGGCCAGCACCCTAGCTGCTGAGCTACAGGCTCTGAGCCTAAGTTGCATTTCTTGAGGATTAGTGGTGTGAACATTTTTTCCTTTATGTTTATTGGTCATTTGTCAGTTGAATTTTGAAAACATTCTATTCATATCTTTTGTCCACATTTAGATAAGGTTGTTTGTTTCTTATGTACTGATTTGAGTTCTTTGTACATATTAGTCTTTGATGAAGACTATCCCTAGGCTTTTAATTTTCTTTGTATCTATTGTAAATGATGCTGAGCAGTAGCATAAAATGCTACTGATTTGTCAATATTGATTTTGTAATGCGAGACTTTGCTCATTTCAATTATCAGTTCTAGAAATATTTTGGTGAAATATTTAAAGAGACTTAAAATTATTTAGGGTTTTATAGATACAAGATAATATTATCAGTGATCAGGCATGCTTTGACTTTCTCTTTCATGATTTGAATATCCTTTATGTTTTTCTCTTGCCCAATGGCTCTGCCTAAGACTTCATAACTATGTTGAATAGAAGTGGCGACAGTGGGCACTCATATCTTGTTCCAGTTCTTATGGGGAATGGGATTTTCCCCCGTTGTGTGTGCTATTAGTTTTAGGATTGTCATGTATGACTTTCATGATTTTTAGGTATGTTCCTTATATGCCCAGTTTGTTGAAAAATTTTAACATGAACAAATGCCGAATTTTATGTATTTATTGAGTTGATCATGTGGTCTAGGTTTTACTTCTGTTTTTGTGGTAAATTACATTTATTGATTTGAATATCTTGAACCATCCTTACATCCCTGGGATGAAATCCACATGATCAATTATTCTTTTTAGGTACAATTGAATTTGGCTTGCTTGTGTTCTGTTGAGGATGTTTGCATTTGTGTTCATAGAAGATATTGGCTTGCACTTGATTTTTTGTTTGTTTGTTTTTATTGTTTGTTGTTATTGTTATTTTCTTTCCTGACTTTGGTTTCAAGGTGATGCTTTCTTTATAGAATCAGGTAGGTATATAATAATTTCTGTGGGGTAGCTGGCAGTATTTCTTTGTAAGTCTGGTAGAATTTGGCTGTTAATCTGTTTGGTCAGAGTTCTTTTGATAGGGTGAGGGTTCTTGGAGAATTTTTAAAAAAATTACTGCCTCAATCTTGATGCTTGTTAGTGGTCTATTAAGGATTTCTATTTTTTCCTGATTCAGGATTGGGAGGTTGTATGTTTTCAGGATTTCATTCATTTCCTCTAAGTTCTCCTTCATTTATGAAACTTAGTTTTGCACGTTATAAAATTCTTGGCTGACTGTTGTTCTGTTTAAGAAGCCTAAAAATGAGGCCAAATCCCTTCTAACTTGTAAGGTCTCCACTGAGAAGTCTGCTGTTAGCCTGATGGAGTTTCCTCTGTAGGTTAGTTTCTGCTTTTATCTTGATTCTTGTAGAATTTTCTCCTTCATTTTGACTTTAGCCAGGTTTTTGACTATGTCCTGGGGAGAGCCTATTTCCTTTGAATCATTCCAGTGCACACTAACTGTCTTGTGTATGAATATCTAAATCTCTGGCAATACAAAGGAAGTTTTTAAAAATTCCCACAAATAGATTTTCCATGATTTTTCCTTTTTCTTCGTCTTCCAAAGGGATACCCATGATTCATACATTGGCTCACTTTCCATAGTCTCATATTTCTCTGAATGATTGTTTTTCTTTATTCTTTTTCTCCATATCTTTGCTTGACTGGCTTAGTTCAAAAGCCTTATTTTTAAGCTTTCAAATTCTTCTGCTAGGTCTAGCCTGTTATTGAAGCTTTCGCCTATATTTTGAAATTCCTTAAATAACCCTTTATATTTTATTAAATTCTCATATATCTTTTCTTATGTTGTCTATATCTTTAGCACACTTTTAAAAATTAATTTATGTTCTGAAAATTCTTCTGGCTTCTTCATGTTGGTTTTCAACTTTCTCCTTAATCCCTTTCATTGTATTTGTCATCTATGTTCTGGATGGCATTTCTTACAATTCAATAATTGCCTTTTGTTTGGGGTCTGTTCCTTTAGATGTGTTGTGATCCTTTGGGGTTGTCAACTAGTTTTTATTATGTTACCAGAATTCTTTTTTTTTGTTGTTTTTGTTTTCTTTACATCTGAAACCTCTTCTCTTAGCTCTGATATATCAAGTTAAAGTGTACCTATTCACCTATCTTGGGACTTCTTACACTTAGTGAAAAGAAGGCGAAGTTCCTAGATGGTGAATTTGTGATCTATTCTTGTAGATTTAGCCAGCAGGTTAATTAAAGTGGATGCATGGAGAGCTTGTAATGGAACTCTTTTGCATTGTCCCATTCCCCTGTGGTTGCCACAGTTCAACCTGGTACTTGGGGAATCTTCATGTGGAAATGTGGGTTGATCCCATTCCATTTGAAAGCTCAGATGGAGTACTTAGCAGATCCCTTTCCACAGAGGTGGGCACTGTGGGAGATTGTTTTGGCCAGTTCTCCCCATATTTGTTGCAATGTCAGCTGGGCAAGGCTATCTAGATCGTGGCCATAAGTATTAGGGCTATAAATGTTGTCTCCACTCAGGTCCAAGGCAATGTGGGAATGCAGTGGAGGTCAGATCATGGCTAATGGACCTCTGATAGATCATTGGAACATGGGCCTGAACCTTACTGGTGTGTGGAACTATTGCAGCAGGGTGACCTGGTAGCTTCAACTCTCTCCCATACAGGTTCCATTTAGGATACTGCCATGAGACTTCTTAGGTGACATCGGCTTCTGCTCTGCTGCAATCCTCTTGTGGGAGATTGATGCTCAGTTTCAATTTATGGGGTTCACAAGGATGTCTACTCTCCCTGTTCTTTCCCTGGCACAGCAGGCATGGTGGTGATGTGGAGATGGTCACAGTAAAGCCAATCTCTGTGAAGACCAGATGCTCTTGACTTAAAGCTCAGAATGGCATCAATTGCAGCCAACCAGAAACAAAAGCCAGGAAGTCCCTCCACTGCCTACTCTCTAGTGTAGTGTTACTGCCTGGTCTCCAAGCAGCTCCCTGATCTTTACAGAAGACTTTAGTGGCAATGGTGGTCCTCTTGTAGCTTAGATCACAGTGTCCACAGGTATAGCATGAAGCACTGGGGTTATTTCTTTTCACTCTTCCCCTCATGGAGATGCCTCCCCAGTCTTCATAATATCTGTGAGTGGATCAACTTATCTCCTCCTTCACTTTGAGTGTCTCCTTTCACTTCTTTGATGATTAACATTGCTCTCTTCAAGAAGGTCCGTCTGTAGATGGGCCTCTATTTACAACTTTTGATCCTCTCCTTGATAGCAGTATGTGCAGACTGCTTCTAGTCTGCTATCTTGATCCAGTATCTATATTTACTAATATTAACATCAATCATCTTCAACTCCCTAGTTGAAGGCTTTAAATAGTAAAAGCTTTTATTTTTAAAAACTCATACATCAGAAAAGTAGACAGTACATACTAAATTATCATAAATATTAACTGAATTGACATTTTGTAACTAAAGTGTATTCTTTCAATGATTAAGAAAGTATTGAATGTAATTCCATGGAAACACAACTCAATATGAACCAAATATAAAACAACTGCTTAGAAATGTAAAAATGCCTAGTTACATTTTATTGTAGCTATTGTCCTTCTTTCTAAAACAAAATGTTTGGAATTGTTTGTTCTTTTCCTAAATATTATCATAGATTTACACATACATCAAAGAAAACATGAAAAAAGAAAAGTTGATAAAAATAGAGTATTTTCAAGTTTGGATTCTTCTTTCCTAAATCTTTCTGTTAGTCTAATTTTGTCATCCCTATGGATAAAAGCTGTTATTATTATCTCCAGAATCTTGAGATAACTTCAGAGAACAATTCTCAAACAGCTTCCTCAAACCGAGAGCCATCAAGGAGCTATGCAGCATAGATAGGTGGTCTAATAATGGCTCTGTAATCTACAGCAAAGTGATAACTGTTTTTTTCCTTCCCTTCTCTGCCTTCACTCTTAGCTCTTTATCTGCATGTCCCCAAGCCAGCTCTACCTTACCAGTGTGTTATAAAAATGCTTGTTACCAAGAAGCAGAATGTTAGCAATGCCAGATGCAAAATGATGTGAGAAGGTACCCATTTTCTAGCAAAATCTCTGAATCTTTTCAAAATAGGAACTGACCCTCCTCATAGCCATTTAACTCTGAGAAATATGGCAGAAATGAATTCAAAATAACTGAAAAATTCAGGAAAGCTTTCCTGAATAGATTTGCCTTTGTCTGATTGTGAAATTTCCCCCCCAAAATCAAGCTAATGAACCAAATTATATAATATTGACTGACCTATGAAAAATATAAATTATTGTACCAGTATGTGTATTATCATTATTAAAAATATTTTATTTGTAAAGAGAATAGTTAGAAATAAGTCAAAGTAAGCTTTCCTTTTTAAAGGACAATTCCTACAATATTTTATTATAAATGGCTAGTCTCTCAATAGCCATTTTCCCTGTAGACTTGTGGTTCTGTAAAGTAGTCAGGGAAATATTTTAGATTCATGCTATTTCCAAAAATGCAAACTGTAATAAAATACATATGAATTAATAATTAAATCAATGCTAATGTTCATATTTTATATGTCCCCTAAAATTTATTCATTTAACATCTCTAAATAATTATCACCTTTTCGTAATTTTTTTTATGTCACATCACTTATGATTTTCTCCTGAAGCTGGGAAAGATAAAACTATACTGCTTAATAAATACAAATATTTTTATTTGATTCATTTGGATGTAAACAGTCAAAAAGGGAAGAGATTTTTAAAAAGTAGTCAGAGGATTTCCCTCACAATGGGAGAAACTATTTGCAGGTTATGCCTCCGACAAAGGTTTAATAACCAGAATCCACAGAGAACTCAAATGTATTAACAAGAAAAGAACAAGTGATCCCATCTTAGGGATGGGATGGAGGGAAGGTAATTGGTGGGGCCACACCTACAGTGCATCTTAGAAGGATACAGGCGAACCTTACTAAATGCAGAATATCAATAACTAAGAAAATGCCATGAAGGCTATGTTAGTCGGTTTGATGAAAATAGTTC
>CAUYON010182173.1:0-12519 GCA_963573935.1 Arctocebus calabarensis | reverse complement strand
ACCAAACAACAATGACGGCTGAAACCAAAAAATGGCCGGGCGTTGTGGCGGGCGCCTGTAGTCCCAGCTACTTGGGAGGCGGAGGCAGGAGACTTGCTTGAGCCCAGGAATTGGAGGTTGCTGTGAGCTGTGATGCCACAGGACTCTATCCAGGGTGACAGCTTGAGGCTCTGTCTCAAAAAAAAAAAAAAAAGAAAGAAAAGTGAGACTACTCCTTTGATGAAGTGGTCAGGGAAAGCTTCTTTCCTTCTGTCTTCGGTGGACAAGGAAATAGCTATGCAAAGAGTGAGGGAAGAACATTCCAGACTGAAGACACAATGTGGGTAAAGGTCTAGGATATGAAGACAGCATCAGATGTCTTGGGTAGAAAGAAGAAAAGGTGGTGGGCATGGAGGTCACAGAACTGAAGGCTCAGGAAGCTGACTAAGTAGAGATTGAAGTCCCCTATATGATGACAGGAATTGGGGTGGCATGCCATCAGCCAGGAGCTAAACTCTTCAATGAATGAGGAGTAATAGCCAGGGAGTTGACCATGACAATGACAGGGATGGAGGCGTTTCACAACACAGGCCTACTGTCAGGATGATGTGTCAGCCCCATCTACTGCCCAGAGACCCCTGGGGAAGGGAGACACGCTGGGGAGGAGGAGTCCTCACAAGGCGACCAAGTTCTCATTAAGGCAGAACTGAGGCGGCTGCTCTGAGCAGAGTCTAAGGATGGAGTGGGTGTTCCTGAGGGCGTGGGGGAGGAGTGTGGGAGAGAGGAGAGGTGACAGCTCAGATCATTAGTTCCTGACTACAGCTAAACTATGGGGGGTAGTGTAGCACAAGTGTGTTATCATGTGGGCTCCAGGGCCTTGCTGGAGACCCACAAAGTCCGGATCTCTGTCGGGCGGGAGTTTGCATATTAACGAACTGCAGGTGATTACGGTGCATGGGGTAGGGTAGCCCACGCATGCGTGCTGTCCAGCACGTCTTCCAGCTACACAAGCGGAGTAATGGTGAGGGCCTGGGCCAGGGTGGCCGCAGTGAGCATTCAAAGGAGGGATCAGGTAAATGTGAGAGGCAGGAGGAGTCACAGATGATTAAAAACTAGTTTTAGGCGGGGTGCAGTGGTTGTCGCCTGTAATCCTTGAACTCTGGGAGCCAAGGCTCCGCGTGGATTGCCTGAGCTCAGGAGTTCAGGAGCATCCTGAGCAAAAGCAAGACCCCATTTCTACTAAAAATTGAAAAACTAGCTGAGTGTTATGGTGGGCATCTGTAGTTCAGCTAGGTGGGTGGCTGAGGCAAGGGGATCCCTTAAGCCCCAGAGTTTGAGGTTGCTGTGAGCTAGGATGCCATGGCACTGTACCCAGGGCACAGAGTGAGACTCTGTCTTAAAAATAAAAACATACTTGTAGAACTTAGGTGAGCTCTCAAAAATACAAATGAAATAAAAATAAAAACATACTTGTAGGGTAGTGCCGTAGGCCTGTTTCTTAGGCTGCTCCCCGGACCTCTGGCAAAGAGAGCCGCGTGCACGCGCCGTAGACATCCCTCGGTTTCTCACTGGTAAAAACCGTCAGGTAGCGAGTCTCGGAGCCGCGTGGTGCGCAGGCGCCGTCCGTCCGCTCCACTAGTTACACGGGCAGTGCGTGTCTTAGCGCACCAACCACACGGGGCTCATGCTCAGCGCGGCTGCTAAAAAATAACAATAACAGCAAAACATACTTTTAGAACTTGTGTTAGGAAACATTTTTGGTCGCTAAGCTTGTATATTTACTTCTAACTGGCTTAAGTAAAAGGGAATTTATTGGCTTAATGACTAAGCTGTCCAAGGTTAGGGTCAAGTGGACCTGGATGGAGGTCACCAGAGATCTATCTGTCTGCCATGTTCGGTGCTGCTTTCTACTGTGTTAAGTTGATTCCCATTCTGGCTCTACCAGGGTGGTGGCCAACATGGTTGCCATGAGCCCCGGCCTTACAAACAGGTCCTTAAAACAGCAGATGTCCACTCTAGTTCCCCTTTATAAAGTATAAATAAGAACGTGGTTAACCATTAACCACAGCGGTGCTAGAATTCCATACCGCCTCTTCCCTGCCCAAACCCCATCATTCAAGGGTTTACCAAGTTCTGGGTTCCTATACTAGACTCCCCTGGAACCTCACAGAGGCTCAGGTGACATTTGAGAGGTGCTGAGCATGGCATTGGTAGGAGCTGGTGAAAAACATGCCATCCCAGCGCCCTTAAATTTTATTATTCATTGTGACCGCACAACTCTAACGCTAATTACCTGAAGCCTGAGATTTTTCATGTAATATGAGAGAAGAGTGAGGCCAGCAAAGGTCTCATTAAATCCTAACCACTGATACTTGAACTCTACCAGGAGAAGCTTTTTATTTCTTATTTAGTACCTATCACCAGACACCGTGAACGATTGCAGTCCCTAGTGCCTGCTTTTTTGTACTGGGCAGGCTCCAATCACTGAAGCCTGCAAAGAAGAAAAGAAGTGGCCGGATGACTGTAGGGAGTAAAAGCTGTTTTTTTTGGAGACAGAGTCTTACTATGTCTCCCTTGGTAGAGTGCCGTGACAGCTCACAGCAATCTCAAACTCTTGGGCTTAAGCAATTCTCTTGCCTTCGCCTCCCAAGTAGCAGGTACAACAGGTGCCTGCCACAACACTCGGCTATTTTTGTTGTTGTTGTTTTAGTTATCATTGTTGTTTAGCAGGCCTGGGCTGGTTCAAACCCATCTGCCTCAGCGTATGTGGCTGGCGTCCTAACCACTGAGCTACAAGTGAAAGCCATGAAAGCTTTTTGTTTTTTGTGAGACACAGCCTCAAGCTGTCACCCTGGGTAGAGTGCCGTGGCATCACAGCTCACAGCAACCTCCAATTCCTGGCCTCAAGCGAGTTTCTTGCCTCCACCTCCCAAGTAGCTGGGACTACAGGCACCCACCACAACGCCCGGCCATTTTTTGGTTGCAGCCATCATTGTTGTTTGGCGGGCCAGGGCTGGATTCGAACCGACCAGCTCAGGTGTACATGGCTGGTGCCTTAGCCCGTTGAGCCACAGGTGCTGAGCCCATGAAAGCTTTTTTTAATTAAAATTAAAAAAATATTTTTCGAATAGTTTGGGAACACAAAACATGCAGATAAATTTCTATATATTCACCACTCAGCTTAAGAAATAAAATTTTAAGTCTCCAAAAAAAACAGGCTTTTTCTTTTTGTTGCACTTATCTGTGAATAACATACAGTACTATTTTGCTTGTTTTCAAGCTTCATATAAACAACATCATTCTGTTGCTATCCTTCTACAAACTGCTTTTTTCCCCTCTTTGGCTTTATGTTGATTTGTGCCAAGCTGATTTATTCCTTTTCACTGGTCTCTGTATTCCACTTTTTAAACATATCAGACAGACTCAACTAGTTTCCTTTGCATGGACAGCGACATTTATTTCCAATTATTTCCTTTTATTATCATAATGAGGGCTGCTGAGAACATTCTTGCATAGGGCTTGTGCAAATCTGCAAGAGTTTTTTCAGACTCTATACTTAGGAGTAGAACCAGAAGGCTGGAGGGTGTGTGTCCTCTGCACCCCTGCTAAATGTTGCCCAATGGCTCTCCAAAGTGTTTGGACCAACTTGCCCTGTATGCAGCGGTGCCAGAGCCATCCCCTGCCTCATGTCTTCATTGAAGGCCTTTTATTTCATTTTGTGATGTTCATCGATCTGAAAATAAAGTTGAATCTCTTTATGGTTTGAATTTGCTTTTTCCTGATTACAAAGGTTAAAGCTGTTACTTATCCAGAAGCGTGACATGTTAAGCTAAATTAGGTGGAGTTGCTCCGTTTGGGGCCATGGGAGGATGTTCATATATGAGATAGCTAAGTGATTGCATTTACTGTGTTAGTACTTTCGAATCATACTCATGTTCCTAAATATTGGGCATAATTTTAAGCAAATGGGTTCCCATTAAATCTCTTTTTATCTTATTTTGGCTCATGTCTCAATTGTGATTCTTTTAATTGTCATTTTATGATTATCTTTAATATACCATTCCCACACCATTACGTAAGTTAATTGGAAATTGGCTTTAATAATGGGTTTGAAAACCCACCCACCTATGAAGCCACAGAAGAGAATGGGCATGTGAATCTTGTAGGCAGGGGTACTCTAATTCTCCAGGCAGACCCCTGACTTAGTGCCTTTGTTCTGTTCCCTCCACTTGCAATGTCCCTACCCCAGAAACACACAGGGCTCCTTCTCCTACCCCCACTCCACATTCACACAGCTCACCTTATTGAGGCCTGTCCTACCATACTGCTGTGTAACATAGCAACAGTGCTCTGGATACCTCTATTTTTTTTTCTTTGAGACAGAGCCTCAAGCTGTCACCCTGGAGTGACATGAGTGACATAGTGAGTGCTATGGCATCACAGCTCACAGCAACCTCCAATTCCTGGGCTCAAGCGAGTCTCCTGCCTCAGCCTCCCAAGTAGCTGGGACTACAGGTGCCCGCCACAATGCCCAGCCATTTTTTGGTTGCAGTCGTCATTGTTGTTTGGTGGGCCGGGCTGGATTTGAACCTGCCAATTCAAGTGTACGTGGCTGGCGCCTTAGCCTGTTGAGCCACAGGCGCTGAGCCAGGATACCTCTATCTTGCTCAATCATGTTATTCCTTTGTAGTACTTAGCACTGTCTAACTTTCTGAATAAGTCTGTCTAACTTTCTTTTTAATCACTTAGTGATTATCTATTTTGACTATTATTTATTTCCATGTTTCCCTTATCCCCTGTAGAATGTAACTTCTGCCAAGGCAAGCATCTGTGTTTTGTTTACTGCTTTTTTCCTAGAATAGTGCCTTTATAGAATAGATTTGTTGAGTTAACAAATAGGCTAGAGTTAGCAAGGAAAGGGCAGAAATAGCATTTCTGAAAGACAGAGACAGATAGATAAGGCATGTGCCAAGACCTGGAGCCAACATAGCATGGTGTCATGAACTGGAAATGAAACAGAATATGGATATAAGTATGACTATGACTATGATTATGAATGGTTGTCTAGACTGGGATGCTGGGAGCAGTTGTATTAGATGTAAGTAGGAGCCATGATCAACAGCTTGAACTTGACATTGAGGGCAATGGGGACTTTTTGCATGATTTTAATCAAGGGAATAGCAAGGCCAGACATTCTGCCTCATGCCTATAATCCTAGCACTCTGGAAGCCAATGCAGGAGGATTGCTTGAGGTCAAGAGTTTGAGACCAGCCTGACCAAAAGTGAGACCCTGTCTCTACAAAAAATAGAAAAAAATTAACCAGGCATAGTGGTGGGCACTCCAGCTACTCCGGAGTCTGAGGCAGATTTGCCTGAGCCCAGGAGTTTGAGGTAACTGTGAGCTATTGATGAGGCCACTGCATTCTAGCCAGGGCAACAGAGCAAGACTTTGTCTCAAAAAAAAACCGAGGAGGGGCTAACACAATCCTAGTTGCATTTTAGAAGATCACAACCCCTGGCATCAACAAGGAGAAAACATAGGTTGGGGGTTAAAGATAGTATTGCAGCAGGTGGACCACCCAAGTGACCGTCCTCATGACTGAGGTAAGAGGAGATAGCAGCCACATCAGGTAATGGCAGGAGGATGGAGAGAAGTGGACAATTTCTGGGATACATGGGACACCTCTACTGTCTTTTCCTGTGATCCCCAAAATAAATGGAATATTTATATAAACATACATAGACAAGTAAGTCTCTGCATCTGGGCTTAGCTGTGCTAAGAGGCTGTGCTTCTGCTAAGCATGCTCTTAAGTAATCAAATTGGAAAGGTTTCCAACGTGCTCCACCCACATCTTCGACTTTCCTCCTGGCGAAAGAAATCTGGAGCAAGACTGCCATTATTCAACCAAGCAGAGAATAATGGAGCAACAAGCTGATTGAACTCGAAGTTTTTGGAAGGAAGGTAGCATTTGACATCCAAGTTCCTCTGGTCTCCAAATCTTTTGTGCAAGTAAATTAGTTTCATTTGTCTCAGGGCACCTTTTCCAGGCCAACTTCTTCCAGCTTGCCTGCAAATGTTTCTCAGTGGTGTGTTTGAGGCTTGGCTGACTCCCTTTGTCTGGAACAAATCTTTTATTACTAGGAAATAGCTGGATGATGATTCTGGACTCTTGGACCCCATTCCCCTCTCAGCTGTTGACTCGCTATGGGAATACCTTGATCATTTTCAGTTTAACCTGCCCTTCTCTCCTGCCTGTTTCTCATTAATAGGAATTTCATACCTGCCACCTCACCAGTCTTTGGCGAGACAGTTAGGTTTAACACCTGTTCTCTTCAAGACTCTCCCGAGATGTAGCTGGAGCACATATGTTGTTTTCTTTGCTCACCTCCCAAACTTGCATGACTTTCCTTTGGTTCAGTGGTCATGCATTCCACCGCAACCTAAAAACATCCAGATGATGGGAATATCATGTTGCTCATTTCACATGGGAAAGCCACAGCCTACCCTCCTCTTGTTCAAGTTGCATTCAAATCTAATTTCCACGGCCCAAGCAAGTGGGAGCACTACAGCCCTTGTGTCAGCTGTCGAAGTTTAGCAATACTATTTCCAAACATGGGCCAGTAGGCAGCCAGCAGGCACTAGGCAGCTGAGTGCTGGCAGAAAAAGTCTCAGACACCTATAGCAGTCCAAACAGTGACTCATCCTACTAGTGCCAGAATAAATATGGGAATAAATGGTATTTTTCTCTAAGCAGGAAGAATTGTCAAAATGCTTATCACTCTATAAAAATATAACAGATTGTGCCTGTTCATGTTTTGAAATGTTCTAACCAATTACTGGCTTTTTGTTGTTTGTTTCTTTTCTTTTTTCCTTGTTTTTAGTTTTGTAATAGCTTCAACCTGTTTTTCTTTTCTCTAGGAGGCCTGGAGAACCCAGGGGTTTCCAAGCTGTGCTACCTCCTGAGCTGTGGATCCACCTGGCTGTGGTGGCCTGTGGCAATCGGCTGGAGGAGACGCTGGTCATGCTCAAATCTGCTGTGCTTTTTAGCCACAGGAAGATACAATTTCACATCTTCACTGAAGACTCTCTGAAGCCTGAATTTGATGAGCAGGTGAATTTGTGGAAGTTGTGGCATCATATTTACTGAGTGCAGACAGACTATATTATAGGAACTGCATATAATAATATTTAATCTAATGTATTTTGCTGTATACTCAATTGTGTAACCTTGAACACTTGACTCTAAGACTCCAAGCCTTACTTTTCTCATTTGTGATACAGGCATAATTACACTTACCTTAATAGATATATTAGATATATAATAGATAGATTATGAGGGTTGGATGAGATGACACAGGGCTTAAACCTTGTTGGTGTCCTTAACATTGTCCTCATTAAAAAGCAGGTAGCTTATTTTTATCTATGTGTATATGTTTTTAAAATAATAAGTAATGTAACAAAGTCTGCCAATTAAGTTTTTGAACACATGCTAGAAAAAGTGCTGCATACTTCTTTGCTGAGTATCAGAGCTGTTATGGTATAAGGTCTGACGATTAAGTTCTCAAACTTGCCACCTTGCACTTACGTTGGCAGCACTGTACAAACAATGTGATAAGGTTTCATAACCTTGGTATATCAGGGTCTCACAGCTGTGTTTGTGTTGACATGGGGCAGTGTCTTGCTGAGTGATGTTCATTATTGTTGTTGCATGTTTTTGTGTGTCATACGATGACAGCTCTGATGGTTAGTCCAGAAAAATAGTTCCAAAACTGTTTTGAAATGTGGATTAAGCACTGGCATTGGTGCATAGCTTCCGAGTACCTTGAAGGTGGCAATAGTGATATTCAGCAGTGAGGTACGAGGCACTTTTTCTAGGATGAGTTTGCAAACTTAATTGGCAGACTTCATATGTCTGACTCAAGTTCAAACAATATACTTTGATCCCATACGATAAATGGTCAAAGTTAAAAATTTTGAATGGTTCCATCACTTTTTTTATATATAGGTGTGTGTCTGTGTCTGTGTGTTTGTATATATAGATACACATATATACAGTTATACACATATGTATGTATCCAGATTAAAATGTATTTCTTTTACAAAATGAGGTTTATACTATATATGTTGTAGAACTTGCTTTTCTACACTTAAAAGTGTATCATCAGCATTGTTCCCAGGCAGTATTTCTACATCTTTACCTCGTCCTTTTGGGGGACTATGTATTATTTTATAAAGTGGCTGGGTCATCATTTCTTTGACTGTTCCCATACTCAGGAAAATGAGTAATGAGTTTTTACGAATACACGAGGAGAGCTTTGGAAAGGCCCCTTCCCCCAGTGGAGGTGCCTTTGCAGACCAAGCTTTGTTTTCCTTGAAAGTGTTCTCTTGACGTAAGTTCTTAAACGCTGGCAGAGCAAGAAGCTGCTTTGCTTTGTGTCTACAAACTTGAGTCAACAAGGCTGCAGCTGTCACTGGGCTAGTTGCACTAATGAGAAATGCACAAGGAAGCATGCTGGGCAGAGAAAGACTTGAAACAGAGGGGCTGGAATACGTGTTATGTTTTCAAAGGAGAAAAATTACTTGGACATCTTCACCAAGAGAAGAAGCCAAGGAACATACAGTCTTGGAGCTTTAGAATTGATTGGAAACTGTCTTGTGAAAGATCTGACTAACTAACTCACAGTGCAGAAGCTGGTAAAAGGGAAATGACAATGACGTTTTGTATAGCGTTTTGTCAAGAGCTTATGGTTTATGATTTCATCTCATTTAATCCTTACAACAACCCTTTGAAGAAGGTAATCGTTATGCCCCCATTTTACAGATTGAGATTATTGAGTCCTAGAGCGTTTTAGTGGTTTGCTTATCAGGTGTCAGGTCAAGTTAAGCTAGTAGATAGAAAACTTGAATTTAAAATTCAGTGCCACTGTTTACCTGCTATGTGATCTTGGATAAGTCTTTTGGCCTTTTTGAGCCTCTGTTTCCCCATCTATCACTTGGGGCTAGCAAGACTGATAAAATAGATGATAGATCTGTAATCACCAATGGCCACTTTAGGCTGCAGTAACAAACCTCAGAAGGTTCGGAGACTTTCTGCACACTTGACACTTGTCTCCTCCTGGGAAAGTCTCGGTTCCACATAGTCTCTTAGGTCTGAGACAGAAGTTGAGGAGGGTGTTTGTGCCTGTAGCTGCACCTGCTGGAGCATTTAACATCTGCAGTTCCTGAGATGTCATTGCAGGAAAGAGAGACTAGAGGGTCATGGCCATGCCTCGTACTGGTCTTCCATGCACGTTTAACTGGCCAGGCCCATCCACCTGCAGGGGACTGAGAAGTGCTGCCCTGGGCAAACACTAGTCAGGCCCTGTGCAATATCCATCTAAGCATTTGCTGAGTACCTGCTGCATGCTAGAAACTGGAGTGTGGGGATGAAGCAAAATGAAATCCAGATGTGGGCTTAAAGCAGATAAAAGAAAGAAGGTGTGTTCGTCTAACTCTGTCTGTGTGGCAGAATGTACTTTCCAGAGAGGCCCTCGTGGTCCAACCTCCTGTTAGTCACACCCTGTGTACTTCCCTCCTACACTGCCCCAGCCTCGTCTCTCTGACTGATAAAGAGCACAGGGCAGAGGGGTGATCTGTCCCTTCTGAGATTAGCTTATACAAGGCAGTTCACCTCCCATCTCGGTTCACTGTGTCTGTGGGAAGCCAGCTGCCATGTCAGAGGATCCTTCTGGAGAGGGACTTGGAGAGGAACGAGGGCTTCTAGCACACACTCCAGTGAGGGGGGCTCCAAGGCAGACCCTCCAGCCTGTCAAACCTTTAGATGACTGTATCCCACAACCTCACGAGAGGCACTGAGCCAGAAAAACCCAGCTTGTAGACTCTCAGCCCTCAGAAACTACATAAGATAATACATGTTTGTGGTTTTAAGCTACTAAGCTTTGGGGTAATTTTTTATAATGCAATAGTTAAAACATTTATATATATATATACATGTACATATGTAAACATGTGTATGTGTATAAGATAGAGTGGCCGGGCACAGTGGCTCACACCTATAATCCTAGCACGCTGGGAGGCTGAGGAGGGTGGATCGCTGGAGCTCATGAGTTCGAGACCAGCCTGAGCTAGGGAAAGACACCCCCTCATCTCTAAAAAAATAGCTGGGTGTTATGGCAGGTTCCTGTAGTTCCAGCTATTGGGGAGGGTGAGGCAAGAGGAATGCTTGTGCCCAAGAGTTTGAGGTTGCTGTGAGCTATGATGCCACCACACTCTACCAGGGGCAAGAAAGTGAGACTCTATTTCAAAAACAAACAATAGGCACCGTGCCTGTGGCTCAGCAGGCTAAGGCGCCAGCCACATACATCTAAGCTGGTGAGTTCGAATCCAGCCCGGGCCCGCCAAACAACAATGACGGCTGCAACCAAAAAATGGCCAGGCGTTGTGGCGGGTACCTGTAGTCCCAGCTACTTGGGAGGCAGAGGCAGGAGACTCGCTTGAGCCCAGGAATTGGAGGTTGCTGTGAGCTGTGATGCCACAGCACTCTATCCAGGGTGAAAGCTTGAGGCTCTGTCTCAAAAAACAAACAAACAAACAATAATAATCTTGAGGCTCTGTCTCAAAAAAACCCCCAAACAATAATAATAATAATAATAAATAAATAAATAAAATAGAGTATGCCAGATGTAATACTGTGTAACATCTGAGGCTAGATCATAAAAAGGATTCAGTTTTTCCCTGGCTGTTTGTTGGGAGGCCTGGCCACCATGTTCGAGGAAGCCCAGACTAGCCTATAAGGAGGGACTATGTGGAGAGAATTACACAGAGAGGAGCTGAGGCCTCCAGCCAACTGCCAGCCTCAGCTTCCAGACTTGTGAGTGAACTAGCCTTCATATACAGATTCTTCCAGCTCACAGTCTGCAAGACTTCCAGCTGAGGCCCAACTATCAAGGAGCAGAGGCCACCTGTCCCTACTGAGCCTTGCCTGAATTCCTGATCCGTGGAATCTATGACTATGATAAGTGGTTATTTGATACTGCCACCTTCTAGGGTCATTTATTATAAGCTGTAGTAATTCAAACATTAAAATTTAAGAGCTAAATTGTAAGAGAACATCATTTCAGATACTTGGGAAGTTGTGCTGTGTTTTGAATTGCCCTGATGACTTTCTGCCTTTGATGGCTAATTTCCTCAGGTCTTTGTTAGACTAGTGGAGCTCAACTAATGAAGAAAATCATCATAGGGTATTAAAAACTAGGTGATTGGGTGGTACCTGTAGCTCAGTGAGTAGGGCGTTGGTCACATACACCGAGGGTGGAGGGTTTGAAACTGGCCTGGGCCAGCTAAACAACGACAACTGCCACAACAGAAAAATAGCTGGGCACTGTGGCAGGTGCCTGTAGTCCCAGCTACTTGGGAGTCTGAGGCAAGAGAATCGCTTAAGCCTAAGAGTTGGACGTTGCTGTGAGCTGTGATGCAACAGCACCTTACCAAGGGCAACATAGTGAGACTGTCTCAAAAAATAAATAAATAAATAAAACAAAACTAGGTGGTTATCACCGCTTTCATTTTCCATGCAGCGATTATGGTGCCAGCTTAGATTTAAAACCTTAGTCCTTGTGGAAATCCTAGAACTTCTCTCAGTCCCAGCTTTGTCATCTGTATCTGGGGATGACAAATGACACTTACTCTGCTTACCGCAGAGTGGGATGGAGTGGCTGAATCAGATAGTATATTTATTCCTTTATTCCACAAAGATTCTTTGGAACAACTCCTGTATGTTGGACTTTTTGTTAGGCCTAAAGAAAGAGAGCAGTGGCAGTTGGCTTGTGCCAAGCCACAGCAGATACTGGGGTGGAGGGACAGGCTGTGTCACCCTTCTCAGAGCTGTGGGTTCTGACACGCCGGGTATTGTGGGCCATCCTGGGTTTCTTGGGATAACTTCCTGGAAAGCTCAGGGCTACGTACTTTTACCTCAGTTAAAAACAAAACAAAATGCCAATTGCTTTCGTGATTCCCCTAGAGCAGTGTCTTTCAACCTTTTTTATCTCATGGCACCCTGGAACCTATGGTCAGACTTAATGGAGCACGGTGGCTCACACCTGTAACCTCAGCACTGTGGGAGGCTGAGGCAGGCGGATGCCTGACCTCACATGACCTCACAGGTTCAAGACCAGCCTGAGCAAGAGCTAGACCCCTCTCTAAAAATAGCCAGGTGTTGTGGGGGGTGCCTGTAGTCCCAGCTATTTGAGAGGCTGAAGCAAGAGAATCACTTGAGCCCAGGAGTCTGAGGTTGCTGTTAGCTATGGCATCAGGGCACTCTACCGAGTACGACAAAGTAAGACTCTGTCTAAAAAAAAAAAAAAAAAAAGACGGTGGCGGGGGGGGGGGGGGGGTGGGGAGTGAAGAACAAAACCTTGGAGCTTTAAAATTAAATATGGTAGAAGTAGTTTTAAATAAATTAATAATAACAAATGTAAATAGACAGTTAAAAGACAGGTTGGCAAAGTAGTTCCACCCTTCTAAAGGATAGAATGCCGATA
>CAUYON010182166.1:0-37717 GCA_963573935.1 Arctocebus calabarensis | reverse complement strand
TATAGTGATCAAGGAAATGCCATGAAGGATATCTGTAACAGTACGATCAAAATATTTCTGAATGTATATGAATCGTGCCCTGTGATTGCACCAATGTACATAATTATGATTCAATAAAATTATTAAAAAAAAAAAAAAGTAGTTCTGGATATGTAAGATAAAAAACAAACGTGTGCAATTCTTTAAATAATACTAATGTTTGGTTTAAGATATTTAAATTATACACATAAAGTACATGCTTACTGATACAGATTTCCGGCCTTTCAGCAGCTGGGGAGGAGTCACGCCAAGCGGCATCTGCTGTGCCCACCAGCATGAAAGGTGCGTCCCGGGAATTCACCAAGCACTGCGCCCCGGATTTGTGATGGGGGAAGTATGGCACATATGATGAAAGTGCTTTTACTAAGGAAAATGAAAACGTGCATATCCTGACTTGGAAAGAGAAGGTGACTGAAGACTCCCCCAGTCTCTTTCATCCCAGACAGATGCTTCCCAGGGCTCCGACACACTTCCGGACCAGCGGCCTAGTTCAAGGTCCAGGGGAGAAATCCTGCTTCTCCTATGCTGCTCTTGCTTGTAATAGACCAACAGGGCAGCAAATGTATCCACCAAGGGAGATAGTCCAGATGAATGATAGTCAGTTTGGATGTGGGGTGCCGCTATGTGCAGCTAACACCTGAAGATTTCAAGTAGTAAGAAAATTTGTAGTTTCTTGACGAGGAATTGGAAGAATGCTCTCACCTGCATGGGGAGCTGAGTTCACAGGCAGCCCTACCAGCTGCAAGGTGCCATATCCCAAAAACAACTGGGTCATCATCCAGGAAATTCGGAGGAAGCTCTTAAAGTTATTACTTGACAGCTCCGTACTTTGAGTCACAAATATATTCACTGGAAACCACAAACACCCAATTAGGCTAGTAGAAATTCGTTAGATCTGTTTGTGTATAGAACTAAATTTATCAAACCACAGGAACAGTACACCAATTATGATCTTAACGGTGTGTGGTGAAACTGAGATAAGTGTTATGAAAGAAATCTTGGGTAGTTCAAAGAACGTAACTAATAATGAACTAGTCATTCATCTAATGACTATAAGATAAAAATATAATATAGGACATAAGAAATTGAAAAGTATATTTTATGATTTGGAAAATAACATAAAAATCACCATTAAGTGTAGAGTTCATTGACATTAGTAAATGTACATTGTTGTGTAACAATTAACACCATAACACCATTCGTCTCCAGAGCTATAGATGGTCCCAACATTTTTACACAAAGCACGTGTTGGCCACCTTTACATAAAATTTTGAGTGGATATTTTGTAAATAAATATCCATGTAGCTACATTTCCCCTATGTATGGTGATTTTAGGGTGACTTTTGGGACACCCTATGGATTATCTCAGACTGACACTGTGTCCCATTGAAAAATAAATCTCCAGCCTTCTTTCCCCCAGCCCCCGAAAACAACCATTGTATTTTCATTTCTATGAATTTTGCTGCTCTAAGTACCTCATATGAAAGGAATCATATTTTTCATTTTTTTACTGGCTTATTTCACTTGCCACAAGGTTCATACATGTTGTAGCATGTGTCAGAATTTATTTATTTAAGTTTGGAATAATGCCCCATTGTATGAACACATCTACCACATTCTGTGTATCCATTTATTGTCAATGGATACAAGGGATGCTCCCCCCACTTTAGCAACTAAATAATGCAGCTGTGAACATGAGTGTGCAAATACCTACCTTTGGAGAGCAATAAACAAGTCTGCAGACCTTGCCCCAGGAGCAGAAGCTGTTGTATATCATCCTCTTCTACTTCCTACTGCAACCAATAAAGGATTTTCCAAACATAAATATAAAATATATATGCATATGTGTGTGTGTGTATATATATATACATGCACGTGCATTTATGTGTATATTTGTGTGTGTATATATGTATATATATTCATACGTGTGTGTATACACACAATTTGGAGATCCTTATATACATATTTACAATTATGTAATCCTACTCTCTGAGACATTAAAAATATAAAACATCTTTTTGATGTAAGTTTATTTAATAATTCTTTGTATGATAGAATTACTGTATAAGCCAACAATTCCATCCAAGGGTATATAACTAAAGAAATTGCAAGCAGGGGCTCAACGTATACACACACACATATCTATGTGTGTGTATATGTGTGTGTGTGTATATATATACATAAATATATATACATTTTTTATCATATTTGGATAGCCCTGAATATATATATGTGTGTATATATATTGAGCCCCTGCTTGCAATTTCTTTTTTTAAGAATTAAAAAATTTATTAAAACTTAAAATAAACTGAAGACAGAAAACTTATTAAATATAATCATTAAAACTATGATTCAAGTAATCCACTGCTTATTTTTTTTTAATTGAATCATAGCTGTGTACATTAGTTCAATCATGGGGTACAGTGTGCGGGCTTCACATGCAATTTCTTTAGTTATACACCCTTGGATGGAATTGTTGGCTTACATGGTAATTCTATGATATAAAGTATTATTAAATAAACTTACAACAACTTATAATTGTGAATACTTATATAAGGGACTCCAAATTGTTGTTCTTTATTTTACACCTGAGGAAAAAAAGCATATTCATAATTCTCTTCACCTGCATTAATAGAAAATGTGTGTGTTCTTCAACTTTGACAGCAGAGTGCAAGCTAAATCTGTAGGTCAGAAGTCGTATTCATTCTTTACAAAAGCTGGTATTGGTTTCACTAAACTCTAGGCCATACATTCTTAGGAAACGCAAGTATTAAAGAGAGTTACAGCTTACCTCTGTGGACATCTCAGCTCTCTGACTGATTTTTTTCCATTGTCTTTCTTTTCCCCCTTATTCAGAGGAAGGCCTCCATTCTGCACTTTTTCTCCTCTGCCATATAGACTTTTGCTGTCACTTCCACTATAGTAAAAAGCAAATCTATTTACATTCACAGATATATAGTAACATATTCCATTCAAATAGTTTCTATGCTCATTTTCTATGTTTCTTATATTTCAAGGTGCTATTTTCTTATTTTGAGAAGATAGGCCTAAATTTATAAAGACACAATTTTCATGATAATTTATTGGAAACTAAGATTACCATCATTATCTCAATCATAATCACTGCCTTAACCTCTGATACCATTTATAGATGATCTGTTAACTTGCATTTTCATGTTTCAAGGACTGACATCTTGACAGATACGACTTTAATGAATGAATTATTTGACACTTAATCTCAGAGGGATTAAGAATTTGTCTAACAAGGCTTCTGGCAAAACCCTTATATTTTTCTCACTTTTTATGTCATATTTCTTCTGACTAAAAGTAAAACAGAATTAAGAAATTTTAGAAGGAAGTAGAATAGCTTTTAATAATGTGATAAGTGGAAGAGATCATTTGACTCAGAGGATACCTGTGTTCTAATCCCATACACAAAACTCAGTTTGAAAATTATCTTAAGTAGAATCTACTTTCTCATGCCTAGCATTTTTATATCTGGCTTCTCGTGTAATCACAAAAATATAGATAACAATTGTGAAAAGTTTTAGAGAATTTTAAAGTATAATAAAATATATTGCATAAAGGTATTCATTTCACCACCCTATCTTTAAAACACGCACCAGCCAGGGCCATGTAACATGCACTGACTTCCATATTTAAAATACATCATATTGCATAATTTTAATTTAAATTTCTCACAGATAATACAAGTAAGTAAAATAGATCCTGGGCTATCCAAATATGATAAAAAATGTTATGTTTAAAAAGGTCTCTAAATATATACAGAAATAAGAACCAGGTTGTGTAGACAAAAAGAATTCTAAAAAAATAAATTCTAAAAATTCAAAAATAATTCAAAATATAACAAATATATAATAATTATGCTAATAAAAGTATCAATTTTGGCAGAAAATAATAACGTTGTAGGTTTTATAAATGGTGAAATGTGGTTGCTGAAAATAAAACTCAAAAAAAAATACTCTTTTTTTTTTTTTTTGTGCAGTCTCACTCTATCACCCTTGGTAGAGTGCTGTAAAGTCACAGCTCACAGCAACCTCCAGCTCGTGGGCTTAAGCAATTCTCTTCCCTCAGACTCCCAAGTAGCTGGGATTACAGGCACCCACCACAACGCCCGGCTAATTTTTGGTGCAGTTCGGCCGGGCCCGGGTTTGAACCCACAGCCCCCGGTAAATGGGGTTGGCACCCTACTCGCTGAGCCACAGGCGCCGCCCCCCCAAAATGCTCTTTTACATTACCTGTGAAAATGCATTATTTTCCCTCAGGAGGTCATCTAGATAAAATTAATATTTTGGATGTCGATCTGAATTGGATTTATGAAGTGATTAAAATTTCCATTTAGCATCAGTAAGTGGCTAGACCATAGGCCTACATTTGACAATACACTAATGGAAAGGAGATTAGTATACATTGTCATTGTGCTTAGGGAATCAAATTTACAAGTCGATAACACATAAAGCTGTTTATTTGCTGTTTCCATTACGAAAAAAGAAAACTCCTATTGGTTGTACTGTAAATATATATTTATATAATAGAAAAATAATTAAGAAACTCTGCTAGACGCCTTGTCCTAAAGAAAGAACACCTACTGACCGGATGGAAATTTCGAGCGCTTTGTCTTTCATGTGATCCATTGCTGTCCTCATTTTCTTCATAGCCTCCTAAAAATCTTGACTTCAAACTTCCAGGTCTTTTATCCATTAATTCAATCCAGAAGCTTTTGTATAGAATGCAAAAATATGAGAAACACAGCACAAACTTATACCAGAATGAGCAAGACTAGAAGAGGAAAATAACTGGATTACAGTGTTCCAGGGTCACTTGAAGCAGGCTGTGCACATAACCGAGGCTCATTAAATCATATGAACTGAAGGCTCCAAATAAAGGGCCCAAATAACATGTGCTAAGTTAGCTACTAGCTGGAGAATAGAATTTCCAGGTTTACACTACAGGAATTTATCACATAATAAAGAGGCCGAATGTGTATGTGAGTGTATGTGTGTGTATGTGTTCATGATACAAAAATCACTAAACAAATAGTTAAGCAGAGAAAAAGTGAGGGATGGTCTGCTGAAAGGGCTTGGATTGCAAATTGTTCAAGATAAGATTCGGTGAGTGGGATGAAGCCATAAAGAGAAAAGGTGTGGGTGGTGGGCTGGGGAATGTGGGTACCCTCTTGGAAGCAATCCGGATTGTAGTATATTACACAGGGACAGTTGGGGCCCTTTAGGTCCACCTTCCTCATTATCCTGTGTGCTCCGTCTTATGGAAGATTAATCTATGTGCATTAATGTCATGCTTAGTCAGAAAGGACCCAATAGAAGCTACAATGGAAAGAAAATATTGGAATAAAATGTTCGGGAGTTATTGTTTGTTCTCCCTTAGAGCATCAGTAAACTCAACCCTGGATCCTGTAATGGGCTTATAAATGCCTGACATCTATCTCAACATTGAGGTCTTAAAGAAAGAAAGAAATTAATATTAAAAAATAGAATATTATGAAAAACTAGGAGTGCCATGACTTTCCTATGTTCATTCTAATTTTAATTCCTTTCACAAGATGCAAAACTTAAAAATCACTATTCATAAAAGTAGGAAGAGAGAGAGGAAACTGGGCTGAAGCAAGTCCAAATTATGACCACAGAAGTTATAAATACTGTCAAATCAATTGCCCAGTTGAAGAGTCTGACACTGAGCTTGAAAGTTTATACTTATTCTTTAAGCTGTTCTGTGGCCTAATTTTGGTCCAGAAATAGATATCCAACTTATTTTTTCCCTAGAATTCCTTAAAAGTGCATGGTAGCATTTCTCACAGGTATAAGAAGGTGAAATAGCATGATCCAATATATTTTTTAAATTTACTATATTTGCTAGGCATATGAGACATTTTTTTCTCTTATTAGCACAGGATAAGAGAAAAAGGTTCAATGACAAATAGAAAGAAAACATTCCACTTTAGTGGACAATTTATTTTGGATAGATTCCAGGAAAGGGACTAGAGATTTTACTTTCAGCCCTACTATCTAGCAAGCTCTTTGACCTTGGGTTAGTCATTTTAATCTTTATAAACCTCAGTTCCTTCATGGTAAAACACAATTGGGGACTAGGTAAATGAGAACTAAAGACATTCATAAGGCCACAATTTTATGCTGTGATTCGCAGGCTGCTGCAAATTATTCAACATTTCCATAGCTTTCGATTAGGGCTGCATAATGACAAGGCAGGCAATTAATTATTTTCAATTTCTAAAGTGTACTCTCCTCGTAAAGACAGCTCTTAAGTGCCTCTTAGTTCAAACCAGGTCTAGCCTGCCATGTAATCACTCATAACTCATCACTCTGAGCTGGATGCGGCATTTAAGCCATTTATGTGTAAACCTGACGTGTAGGATGTACTATTTAAGGGCTACATCCAAATCCAGATTGTGCTGCCCACATCAATTTCAAAAGACAAGGTGATATTTCAGTCGAATTGATAAAATCGGACAAAAATGCTGGGGTCTATTTAAATTCTGTGTCTGCCCCTCTGGGAGCGTGTGCACATACATTAACACCCGCTCGCATTTCTATCATGTAATGCTAGCAGCTGATTTTATGATCAATAATATGAGTGCAGACGGAAGCTGAGGAGAAGTCAGAGGATGCTTTATGTTTGAGCACAGCCTATAATTATTGCCGTATCATTATCTGCAAATAAGCAGAAAGTATCTTCAAATTACTACTCTCCTGCTAGCAATTTCCTACAGAAGTAAATTCTCCATGAACTGCCAGTGGAGGTCAGGAGGTAACCCACCTCTTTCTCAGAAAAAGTGAGTTTTTCATCTTTTCAAAATTTTTAATCTCCAATATATTGGTTAAAGGAGAGTTAAGACTGTCATTAATGGTGTGTTAGAGGGGGAAAAAGAAGTGATTTTCAGCTGCTTGGAATTTTGGAAAACCAAGAAGGGGACATGTCACCGACATTCCCATCCTAGCAGGAAGGATTTCCAGGTTTACATTACAGGAATTTATCACAAAATGTTAACAGTAAATCCCATGCAGTCTACTTATGAATTTGAGCCATTTTATTAATCTGATATCTTCCATATTCTCTTCAAATGTAATCATACTATTTTAATTATTGTATTTCTCAATATTCAATCTTCCTGAGTTAATCTGATTGTATCAGTTAAACAAACAACAATCTAGAGGAGGAAGTTCTATGCTGAGCTCAAAATCAACAGTCCAAGAACCCTTGTCCAATAACTCCTCTCTACAGTAAACACCAAAAGTCCAGCCCACTGAAAAGCTGGCACAGATTTCTTTTATTTAGTAATTAGGTGCTTTGTTTACTAACTTCCTTATT
The DNA here is from genome assembly GCA_963573935.1 of Arctocebus calabarensis. Classification (NCBI taxonomy): domain Eukaryota; kingdom Metazoa; phylum Chordata; class Mammalia; order Primates; family Lorisidae; genus Arctocebus; species Arctocebus calabarensis. The sequence goes on along the minus strand of CAUYON010182166.1, from coordinate 30,313 downwards.
GACAGTGTATGACAGTATTATAATAATTGTGTCTGATGGAGCGTTTGCCTGGTGCACATTGGAGGTGAAGCTTGTTGACAGAGTGGAGGTCACTCCCAAAATAAGATGGTTTCTTCTTCCCCTCTACACCATCCATCGATGAACATAGTACAGTCCTTCTTCCAGATGTAAATCCCCAATGGCCCCTATATAGCTGTTGTAGAAACCATGTGTCCTTTCAGATCTGAAAATGAAGCAAAAGTAAGAAGCTAAGAAAAAGCAAATTTGGGGGTATATGCTGCATTGCACATAACTGAGGCTCATTAAATAATATTAAATGAAGGACCCAAATAAAGGTCAAGGATATCCTGGGCTAAGTTGTCAGGGGGAATTGTATTCACAAATAGAGAGTCAAAACCACCTGCCTCAGGGGTTGACAGAAATTATTTCGTTATTTGAGGGTAAAAAACATGTTGTAATGTATTCCTTTCAGAGTAACAGAATTAATCTTTTTGTTCTTTTAAACACCTGAGGAAAACTGGTATTGCATAACTGTTAGCTTTCAGAGTAATTATTCCTCCTTGGCACACCTGTAATTCCTATTTGCTGTCTAGTTATCGGATTACATACATAATTTCACATGCAATTGAAGATGCTGGTCAGAAATCTCAGCAACAAACATTGGCAAAAGAAGGCAAATAATTTGAAAAGTGAAAGGTTTCCAACATTTGATTTTCTCCTGTCATATAAGCTGATATGGCTGTCTTGGTGCCTCCTTGTGCAAATCAGTGCTAACTAACAAATTAAATAGGCAAGAGAGGTGTGGTAGGCACTCTGGCATAAAGTCAGTAGCTTTGGCAATGCTTTACTAACCAAACACCCAGAAATCCAATTCAGCCTAGACACAATCTGGTCCACTTTCTGGGAAATCCAGGAAAGAAGACAATTTCGTGAGAACTTCTCCAGTAAGGAAATGAACGAAATGTTTCTAAGAACTCTCTAGTGCATGTTTATCATTTCCATACATAAAGTCCAATTAATCGAACTGACCTAAAGGGAAGTTTGAAGAGATGCTAAACTGACCCATGGACTCCATGTGTCCACTAATGTATTAAGATCAAATGAGCAGGGGTAGCGCCTGTGGCTCAAAGGAGTAGGGAACCAGCCCCATGTACCGGAGGTGGTGGTTCAAACCCAGCCCCAGCCAAAAACTGCAAAAAAAAAAAAAACACAAAAACACAACACACACACACACACACACACAATGAAAAAGACCAAATGAGCGATACCTAACTGGAATTAAAGAAGTAATCTAAGTATGGAAAGAATTTCTAGTTCTCTAAAATAATATTGATAGATTCAAAATGAGAGTTATATATTCAGAGTTCTTTTTGCCAATGGACTAATTTTCCCTAAAAGAAAAATGATACTTAGGTCAGATATGTCAGTAAAGTTGCAGACAGGTAGCTGAGATGGGACTAGATTTGTCATTTCTTAGTTCTTCTTTCCACTCGTTCTTTTTTTTTTATTAAGTCATTTGTACATAGATCATAAATACATTTATGCCATTATGAGATTCAATGTGTTGATTATTTGTACAAATTTGAGTGCTTACATCCTACTAATTAACATAGACTTCAGGTCTTTTACCCAATTACAGTGTTAAGACATTTGTGTTCTACACCTGATAGATCCACCTTATACTTGCAATATGCTCCATTGGTGTGGTCTTCCTATTAATCCTCCCTCTGTTGACTCACCCCCCTCCTCTTCCCTCCTCTTCCCTCCTTCATCCTGGGCTATAGCTGTGATTCATCTTTCGTATGAAAGGGTGAGTGATTATAAATTGGTTTCCTAGTAGTACTGAGTACATTGGATATTTTTTTCCATTCCTGAGATACTTTACTAAGAAGAATATTTTCCAGCTCCATCCATGCAAACATAAAAGAGGTAAAATCTCCATTTTTTTAATGCTGCATAGTATTCCATAGTATACATATACCATAATTTATTAATCCATTTCTGGGTCGATGGGCACTTGAACTTCTTCTATGACTTGGCAATTATGAATTGAGCTGCAATGAACAATCTGGTGCAAAAATTTTTGTTCCCAAATAATTTTTGGTCTTTTGGAAATATACCTAGAAGTGAAAATGCAGGATCAAAGGACAGGTCTACATTTAGATCCCTGAGTGTTCCACGGGGTCTTAAAATAGCACCTTCACCTTCAACAGACTCAATGAGTCACTGCATTCAATATACTTTCTTCTCAACTTAGTAAATGACTCTCAGGTCAGAAAAGACAGAAATACTCATTCAGTGTAGGTTTTCAGAAAGCAGTTGGAATTGGAGCGTAAAATTTGGAAGATTGAAGTAGGAGGAATAGATTTTAGAATCCTCTACATAGCAATATTCTGTAACCTCGTGGGTGGATAAAACCTTCAAGACAGAAGGGACAACTAATGACCATTATGAATCTAAGGCAAATGAGAAGGAGAACAAGGAGTAAGTGAAGGAGACATTGTTTCAGGACACAATGAAGAAAGAGCAAGCCCATAGGCAGTTATAACCAAAGAGAGAGAAATGCCCAATGCTGTCAAGTCTTGCAAAGAGGTCATTAAATGTGAGAATGTTGATGTATGAGGTGGTGAAGAGTTCATCTGCACTTCAAGAGAGATATTTCATAGAGTGGAATTCTCAGAATCCAAAGTATGATAGCTAGGGAGGTGAATTACAGGTAACCACAGAACATCACTCTTTTCAGACTAAAATTGATAGTCCAATTGAATGTTGCCTTTTTTTTAGTTTGAGATGGAGGCAGAGAACTTAAAGGTACATCAACAAATTTTTGGCAAGAAAGACTAACAAAACACAAACAAAATAAAAACAAGAATTACTTAGTATCATATCCATCACATCCCTTTTGTATAACTCCAAAATGCAGCATTAGCTTAGTCAGCACTATAAATAGTGTTATTTGGAATTTTGCAAAGTGATAAGCCCTGATTATTCTACCACAGTAATATAGAAATATATGATACATCAGAGTTATTAATAAATAATAAATATACGTATACAAATATGCATCTATAAACCATTTTACAATATTACTAAGTTGCTATGAAAATGCAGACACACATTAGCATTGGGGCACAAAGTGTTATTGTGGTGACTTACAATATCCATTACAAATGGGTATAATAAACAACAACTCTTATGATATAGTATTAGAACCTAAATAAAGCTTTACTGTTATTAATTTTATTTCACTTTCCAATTTCTTTATAAGAAAAAGCAAAAACAGTAAAGATAATTTGATTTTACATTTTTATTACATAAGCAAAGGAAGCTGTTTCTAATACAATTTGACTTAGGATACATTACAAATTTGTTCAAGGTCAATTTTTCTCACAATTGGCTGTATGTTGGAATTTCCTGAGCAGTTTTAAAAACAGTGTATTCTTCCCTACAAGGTACTGACTGGATTGGTAAGGGACACAGCCTTGGCATCAGATTTATGAAAAGATTCCTGGGGCAATTTGAAAGTGTAGCCAAGTTTGAGAACCACTTTTTTAGCTCAAAATATTTTCTGTTAAGAAGCTTCCTTTGTGAAAATAATCAAGCTTGTTCAAAATATTTGACCAAGGATATTTCAGTAAGATGCTCAGGGTGAAAATGTGTGCATATCGAGCAAGCTTGGGGTTCTACTGGAGGATCCTTGGAGCCCCACTCAAGGCTGAAAAGTTACTTAAACAAAATGTGTGTTTCCCAAAGTGCTGTTTCCAGTTTTCCGCCTTTTACAAGATTAGAAAAGTATTCCTATGGACCCTCAGAAATACCAAAAACAAATTATGATCCTCCATGTGAACTATGTGTCACAAGTGGGTAGAAGTGTAATAAAGTCTGCGGAGATCAAAGCATGAATTCCTCTGCTCATATTCATAAACTTGGTTTTGTAAGTCCCTTTGGGGTGATTAGCTCATTCAAAATTATGATAGTTCTGTCAGTTTACTTTCATCCAAAAGTAGCAATCTGCATAGGGCACTCTAGGCTGCGAGGTATATGCAGAATGGACACACAGTGCAGATGAAGGGTGGACATAGAAAGCAGGCACTTATGAAAAAAGATTGCTTTCTGTAGAAGGGTCGCAAGGATCTGGTAACCTTGAGGAAGGGCACTTTCCACTCAAAGGACATTTTATTTTAGTCTCAAGAAGGCTTTGCTTCCTGAAGTCATGTAGAATCTGACAACCGTCTCCTTGACACATCTAAGAACTAAACTCCTTGCCATTTGTTTCTACTAGACTCTCCCGACTACTACAGTTTTTTCCTATGAAATGCTTCAGGCAATCTTGTAAAAGTTACACACTTTGACCTCACTCGACTCTGTCTAGTGGTCAATCCACATGGAAGGCCCTGGTCATCCTTACTGCGTATTTCAGGCACTTTGGCACAGAGGCTGAGAGCTCATGCTCAGAAATCTGATGACCAACATTTAAATGCGAATCCGACCACTCATTGGGTGGACTAATTAAATTCTCTGGTCAGTTTCCTCATCTGCAGACTACAAAGGATAATACTAATCTAATACATGCAGAGCAATAGTAAGGACTGGCTAGTGCATTCAATGGAAGCAACAGTGTTTGGGAATGTTAATACAACTATTAATTATGATTATTAATTATTATGAAATAATAATCTACAGCACAGTTTATTCCATGCCTACCACATGTTTCTTAATTAGAAGAATGAGAATAGCACGTTTTAGGAGGGACAAAGTGTAAGGGACAGAAATGCCAATAAACGGCGGCTCCTAATCCACAGAATGATAAAACTATCCCATTAAGGCTTGTTTCTTAAAGTCCAGATGCTTCACATTAAGATTAAAACATACTTATTTCTGGTTCACTATATCTTCCTTATAAAATGATATAGCTCTCTTTTTCTTTTACTGTCAAATAACTGAAGTGTTATATTTCTAGCAACTGTTAAAAGGATTTCAAAGCATGTAACCAAAGAAGCAAAACACTTTAGAAAGTTTCTCAAGCAGTCACCAGCTGTAGCATGTATAAAAATAACATGACAGGGACAAAATATCATTGTAAGGAATCACAGTTCACCAATTAACTGTGATTCGCATGTTAAGAAATATATTATGTATGATCCTGTAAAATAATATTAATTTTAAAATACACTAACAAATTGCAGATTATTGTAGAATAGAAATACACCTCACAAGCAGGCAAAAGCCATCTGCTTCCCCGAGAAGGGTGAAGTTCAACATGGTTTTAATCAGAGGTATCATTAATGAAAGAATAATCACCTGAAAGATTAATAGCATCTGAAAGGGAAGGATTTCCTTTTATCTCCTTTTGCCTTCCTATCCTTTAATGTAGATGTTAATGAGTGTTGAAATGGACAAAAGACACAGGAGAAAGAAGCACATTGCATTTTATCCTTCACAATATGACTTGGTCCGCATGACCTTCCCCATTTGAGCACCTCTGAAAAATAGATATTCTGTGACAAGAATTTTCCATGGCTATTTCTGCACAGAGAGTAAATATTTGTAGAATAAGAAAAGTAACAGCTTAGGTATTTGACAAGATGATCTCTAGGAAAAGTCAGAATTCTTATGCATCAGATTTTATGAGAGAAGAAAATCTGCTGTCTTCTTCAGTCAATTAAACACCACTTTGCAGCAAATTCATTTCTGTCCTTCCTTTTATAACTACTCCTCCCCACCACCCCTTTAATTTTGAAAAGAAACGATCCTTAGTTGAAACTAAGTTTTTTTTCTCTCTCTCTAATCTCCTTTTTGACCAAATATCTCAAATTAAATGTCTATTTGAGGTCTGGAAATCAGATGCATTTTCTAAGAGGGGAAACCTTCCCCTATCCCATTGTTTGAGCAACCCTCTGAGATGTTTAAACATAGTAGGACAATGATGTCACAAAAATATATGCTACAAACCTAGGTTGATCACAATGGGTGTGCCATTCCTTCACAACGATGTTGTTTTATCTATTCAGTAAAAAGTGAAGTTTACATAAAACTGAATTTAAAAAATCTTGCTTCTCTGCAATTGGTATCTTGTGAACAAAGTCAAGACTTTTCGGCAGCTTCTGGTTCTCCTGAACCGGGGGTCAGGCCTGCCTGGCAGGTAACAGGGGTCCCCTCAATCTTTCATGGTTAGTTATATCTGTAATTCTCAGGCTCTTTAGCCAATAAGCAGGAAAAGCAGTTGTGGGTGTGTTGATTTGTTCTTGTCTCTTCGACATGTGTTCCTGTATTATTTTAGCTCCTGCTGATATCCTATGCTGTCATCTTCACGGATGCGCAGGATTCTGGGTTGTCTTCAGATACCTACCTGCTTGAGGACAAGTTTTTCATCTCTAGATCTCTATGATACCTTCATGGAATTCTACAACAATGGGAACTATTGGTCTCCTTGGTAGTACTCTTGGTATTTTGTGCCATGACCACATCAACGTCTCTGTGGCTGCACCCTTCCTTCAGAGCGTGCCACCCACTCGGACCACACTAGCTGTCTGGGTAGTGACCAGCTTTAGCAACTCAGGCCCCACAGTCTCTGAGGATGTTAGTTTTGCAATTATCCCATTAAAATCTATTCTGGCACAGGTTGTGGTACTTATTATTGAGTCTGTGGTTTCATATAGGGAGGAAATTGATTCTCTGGTCAGTACCACTGGAAATACTGAGATTGGCAATAACACTGTACCTCAGTGGTCTATACTCAATCTGTGTTTGAGTTTTGTTTCTTCTACCAAGTAACCTTGCATACCCATGTACCTCGCTGGACCTCAGTGTCCTTGATTGGGAAGTGGGGATAATGGATGATGTCACCAAGCTTCTGCAATGTTTAAATGAAATAAGGGTTACACATGGCCTACGCAGTCCTAAACTCAGAATGGGTGCTGAAAAAATGTCAGCAATGAAAGGCAGCGTCTTTTCTTAAACCTTCCCATCTCTTTATTATAGCCTTTGGATTCTTCATCTTTTTAAGAAAAGTAAAGTGGTGAACGTTTTTTGTCTATTGAGTTTTTATTTTATCCAAAATTTCTTGACTTTCCTCCTTGGTTATAGCAATGTTTTCATTCGCTGTCAAGGAAGTCAATGCCTGTTTAACAAAAAAGATCTAATTTTATGTTACACATATTTGGGCTTCATTAGCAGAAATAAATTAATACCTAAATGTAAATTAATAGCAAACAAATTATGTGAAGTATTACCAATTTGGCATTGTCACCCTTAAAAGCTCTGCCCTATTAGCCAGAGTGAGATATAAACTAAAAATACTTTCAAATCATGTTTAAATTAAGACATCAAAAGATTGATTTTACATATTCAGATGGAAACTTATTGCCCTCAGTAGAGCCAGAATACATATTTCTATAATTTTTAATATGCAACATGAAATTGAAATATTTATAAGAAATCATAATCAAACTAAGGACCAAACATAATTTCAAAAATTATATTAAAAGCAAACAAACCCCCCTACCATGTTCATGAGTGATCCCTTTCATCCCTTCCCCTTGACAAAAAAAGAAAAAGGAGATAAAATGAATATAAAATGAATGACACAGCATGCCTCAAATAGTTCACAAAATCCTAATTAATCCATATCTAGCACAGGTTTCCAAAGGATAACTGAAACACCCTGACTTTGAAAACAACCCAGGAATTGGAAGAAGAAAAATAGGAAAAATATGGATGGACCTATACTCAGTCAAGGGATACGGCTCCCAGGGGACTAAGGTATACTGATAGGAAAAATTTCTGTACACTTAAAGGTTTGATTATCTCTGCGGTAGTTATTTCTGATTTTTTCCCAAATATTTCTGTCTCTCTATCTTTCTGATCTTCTGTGGATGGATGAGTCATGTGACTTATTTTGCCCACTGATATCTGAGCCATGCAAAGGTGACTTTGAAGACCAACATATTTAATTGCCAATGCAAAAGCCTATAGCGATTTCACCTTGGAAATGTGGTTTTTGTGATGTCTGCTCTTTGAGCCTGGAATGTTGGAGGGCTGCATGGAGCAATGGATAAGCTCTACCCACTCTGGGCAGCAGGGAGCATGTGAGAGGAAGAAGAGGAACCACATTTCCTCAGTGGTGACAACACAAGGATGACGGGCTAATGAGTAGTGCTGGGGAGGGTGCAAGTCATAGGGGTATGGAGTGCAAAAGAGAATGCGAGAATGTGCAAGGAACGTGAGATGGTATTCCTGAATTGGGAATTCGGGAGGATCAGTCACGCTTTCCCATTAACCATTCATCACCTTTCACAACAGTTTATTTATAAACCAAGCAAATAAAGAGGTCTGAAGTTCCTGGGACTCATTCCTAAGAAATTTGTCAGAGACACTACAGAGATGCAATAACTTGTATGGGTTGATGTCATGTCTGAAATTGACACCACCACTAAAAAATAAATAAATAAATGGCAGAAAGAGAATCACCAGAATTAAGCAAACAGAAAACAAGCTAAAACTGCACTTAAGGAGAGAAAACATCATATATGTATGTGTGTGTGTGTGTGTGTGCGTGTATTGTGTATTTACGTAAGCATATAAATAGTGTATACATACACATAAGTGTGCATATATATATATATTGTTTAATTTCAAACTAGTAACAGGTATAAGTATTCTAGATTATGTGGATCATTTTTGGAATGCTCGAGTCCCAATTACAGGTGTGCCCATTGCCCAAGTAGTGTTCACTCTACCCATTAAGTTATTTTTCCCCTTCCTCCCTCTCCCCTCTGGTGGATTTCCACTGAGCTTCTCTCCCCTTTGTGCACATGTGTGCTCATTGGTTTGTCCCAATTTAAGAATGACCATGTGTGGTGCATGATTTTCCATTCTTGAAACACCCCAGTTAGGAGAATGTTCTCCAGTTCCATCCAAACAGTTGTAAAAGTATTCATTCATTTCTTTTAGGGCTGAGTAGTACTCCATGGTCCACATATTTTATTCAGCAGCCATTAGCATTAAAAATTATAATGCAAGCTATTATAAAGTATGTTCTGTCTTCTTGTCCTTGAGAAATATGCCTTTGTAAAGACAAAATAAATCCACTGTATTTTCTATATGACTGAAATTTGGAAAAATACCTATTTTGCCCATTCTCTAGTTCCTCAGAGAGGTTGGCTGTGTTTATCTGAGTTATAAAGGCAAGTGTAATTCATAAATGACATATTTGTCTTATAAAATTTATTTTTATTGTTTTCAATTCTACAAATCACATATTATGTTGTTATAATCTATATTTTTGCAATATCTGTCTCATACTGAAGGGTTGGCAAATTTTGGTCCACAGTTCATGTTTTGACATTGTCCTGGCTTAAAGTTTTTAAAAATATATTTTAATTTTTTAACTAATAAAAATATTAACTTTTTTTGATTGACGAAAATTATCTCACCATATGGTCTTTGTTTTTGCTTCTGTTGATATGGCAAATAATGTTTACGGACTTGTGAATGTTGAACCAGTCTTGCATCCCAGGGATGAAACTACTTGATCAAGGGTATGACTTTTTGGATGATAAGCTGTAATCTATTGGCTAGGATTTTGTTGAGAATTTTTGCATCTATTTTTGTTAGTGAAATTGGTCTGAAGTTCTCCTTTTCAGTTGGGTCTTTGAACTTCTTTCTGAATTGGGGAAGGCATCTAGGTCCTTTGGATTACATATTCTTAGATCACTAAAATGACTCTTCTTTTATTCACATATTAAGTAATACCTTTGGAACATCTCTCTGGCAATGAAGAAAAGTGGTAGAAAATCCTTTCTTTTCTAGCCAAGAAGATGGGCAAATTAGCAAATAATTAGAATGGTGTCGGGTAAAGCTCATTAGTGGAAGTAAATATGAAGTCCTAACACAGGAGTTGTCACCACACAGGAGTCAGGCAAGGTCAGGCTGGAAAAACAGTTTTGAAACTGGAGTGGGGAGAGTGGAGGAAGCTGAATTGCCAAGCAAAAGGCAGCCAAGGTGACCTATTATTCCTGAAAGCGGAAATTAAATACACGAAAGTTCTGAGGAAAAGAAGAGTTGCCATTTGGATGAAATGAGCAAACATTTGAGTGTTGGGTGAGGGGAGAATGTCAGAAGAATAGGTAGGGATGTGAATGGGGAGGGCTTGGAGAGTTCAGCAAAATTCTCATGGAGAGTCTTATATAGCAAATTTAAAACAAGAGGAAGTCATTTCAGAGTTTTGAGTCAATAAATATTAACCTTTTTCACATTTTGGATGTTCCTCTAAATCTGCGTAAGATCTTGTTTATGAACTATTGTTTTGCTTCTTATATTACTTAGATATTTTAGAATATCACTCACACAATTGTCTAGCTTTCAAAGTTCTAAATGATGGAATGTACAGGACTTAACATTTCTATATCCATCTCATTTTAACTTCAAATAACATTGATCTTTATAGCCTCAAAAAGTATATTTTATATGAAGTTTTGCATGAATTCAAAAATCATATGTATGATTTTATAATACAAATAAGCATCCATCTAGAGTCTTAAAAAGGGTTTGGAAAGGGCCTCCAGTTTGTGGTACCTCGGCACTGAACTTGGATTTGGTTGAATTTGAATAAAATTTAACTGTTTATTTTATTCTTTGTTGAATTAAAAATAATATTATCTTGAATTTTGCATTTTCTTAGGATATGGAGGAATTTCAATCTATTAAATTCATTGTATTTGGTATAGTTTCATTAATACACTAGAATGTGTTGGGTTTGGTTTTTTTTGGTCCTGATATGTCTTTGTTTCTGTTTACATCAAGTGTATTATAACTCATTCTTATTCTTTAAAACTTTTATTTTGACATCCAAGACCACAGAGCTAATTTGTAAACTTCTAATCAAAGAAACTAATCACATCTTTAGATTTTTCATTTACTTTTGTTCTCTCGGTTTAATTTTAAATAGAGTCTCTGGATCTTGTCTATCAAGAGAGAAAACATCTCCCTAAATAATTGCTCTGAACTTGAAGATGACCCGGAAAATAGAGTGACCCCTGAATGGTACACTTCCAATAAAGGTATAGAAATAGGCTATGGAATGAGCTACTTGTTTCCCTACAGTTTAAAGATTTTCAAATGTTACTCATTTTATCTTTACAAAGCCATAGCATTCAATCTTTGAAAGGGAGAATTTTAGTTATTTTGGACTGGGAATTGCTACTCATAAGATACACATTTTTTAAAAAAAGAAAACCTTTAACTTTTCAAGTGAATCACAGATTCCCAAAACTAAGTTCTAAAGAAAAGCTAATGAACCCAAAACTATAGCCAGCAAACTGATCCTAAGCTCTTGTGCCTAAGTTTATTAATTCCCAAATGTCTGTTTTTAAAATATTCTTTTACTGAGTTTTCCCTATTTTAGCATGTTCAGGGCTGTGGTTTACATCTCGATTAACACTAAGAAATAATACTGTGAAGAATGTTAGCAAGGGGTTATTTTTTTTACCTTACCTATGAAATACTAATATAATTTTGAACAAAGTCTGGGCAGAAGAAGTATGTGTTGTGTTTTCTGGTTGAAGAAACAATTAAATCCAGAAAGCAATTATAGCAATTAAAAGTACATCATATCCACAAATCCTGACTGAAATTTTAAAAAGGTATGAAATATAATGTCATTTAAAAGTTTAACCCAGGCAGGGCACAGTGGCTCAGGCTGGAGGGAGGGAGGGGAAGGAGAAGAGAGAGAGAATGAGAGAAGGAGAGAAAGAAAGAGAGAGAGAGACAAAGAAAGGAAAGAAGGGGGGAGGGGAAAGATTAACGAAAATCTCTCTGCAGTTTGTGAATTGTGGAGATTCTAGAGAATTTCTTTTGTTGTTGAACCTTTGAGACATCTATTCTGGCTATACATCTATAAAATCTCTGAATTTGATCAATGGCAATATTGGATACATGATTTCCATGGATTTTACTATCACTTACTCAAAAAGGCTTTTATACACCCAGAAAACTATCATTTTGAATTTTAGAAAATGATCAAATTATTATACATCATTAACAATGAGAAATATCTTTGGTAATCTTTATTTTAGATGCTTTATAATCGGTACTTTCAAGTGTGTATGGAACCTCTACTAGAAATAAAGTGCACACACAAAAAAAGTGTATTGGGTTATTTCATTTCCAAACAGTATTTTCTGGAGATGGAAACTACAAATATAGTCTAAAAATAAATTTATTTTTATATTCATAGCCCATAATACAGAACTCAATAAGATTGGATTGGTTCTGTAGCTGAAAATTGTTAATTTTTCAAACAGACTGCTACTAATCACCAAATAATAGCTTTTATTTAGATTAAATTATCTATTTCCCTATCTTTAATCAAAAAGCATATTAAGATTTCAAGAATCCTAATGCATGATGTGAAAGGTTAATCCAATTGACATCTCAAATAATACCACAAATCAAAGGTTGTTTATTCCTCCAGTGGGACACTCTCACTGCAACAGACAGCTGACCTGTGCACCTTCACAGACAAATAAATCCTACCTGTCTCTGCAGATGGGATAGCAATGCCAAGCTTTATCTTGTACTTATTTGAACATAATTGATTTGTTTTCTTAAAGACTGGCTCTCTAACCCTTTATGTCAAAAGAGTTACCCAGCCCTTCAACCTTTTGATTACACAAGTCTTTTACACACATACCCTGGAAGATTACCAATTTCTCATTACCGTTCACACCATTAATAAAACCATGTAGTGCCAGTAGTAGCAGGTCTAAAGTTTCTTGACAATCCAAAAAAGGTTTAAGCAAAGCCGATAAACTGATCCGACTAATCAAAAAACGCTATGTTTTATTGAAGCCCGTTCAATAGCATGTTAATGCAAAACCCCTGCATCTTAGAATTTCACTTTTTTATGCCTGGGAAGAGGTTCTTGTAGGTGACTCTGCTCTAAAATGTATCTCGCATTCCTCTTAAAACACTGTGGGCCACAAAAGAAAAGACAAAGAAACTTGGTTTTATTTGGGGGGTTTTTACAACTTTCCTCTCTGTGAAAATATGTTCAGTAAATGCTTTGATTCTCTCAAGGTCAATCAAGATAATTCTACTATTTTGCTGTAATTTTCTCTTCACAATAATGTAGGTACACAAAATATATATTTTTTATTTTCCTGACTCTGTAGTTCCAAAATCTCTTTCTAAAATCCAGTGCACCCAAGTCACACAAATCACAAATCAAATACTAACAAAAATATTGATTCAAAATCTGAGTGGTTCTCAAAAATCCGTGCCCATATTAACTCTTCATTATTCATGATTAATTTTTTAGAATCATTTGTCTAGATTAGAAAGAGGACAATAAATAAGGCAGCTAAATTCATGTAAACAAATAAACCAAAGGTAGCTACTAATATGTCTTCAACCTCATAGTTTGCTTTACTTCCGTAAAATAACCTACATTTCTAATTGTGGGAAAATGGTTAAATAAATTAAACATTTATACAAACTTGAAAATTATACAGTCAATAGATTTACTAATAATTTTGCTTGCATAAATGAATGCTAACAAGATAATATAATGTGATGATGAGTTTATTCTATAGAGAGAGAAAAAAGGAGGATGAGAAAGACAAGAGAGACCAAAATTTTTAAAATTGTCCAAAATGATCACCTCTCCTCCTTTAAATGTGGATACTAATAAAGTAGTTTCTTAGGACATTCTTTTCTGGATGATGAAAATGTTCTGTGATTACATTTGGTGACTACTTTGTAATTCTAATACACTAAAAAAAAATTGAAGTATACCATCTAAGTGTGAATATGCTGACATGTGAATTATATCTCAATAAAAGCTGTCAAAAATATCAGACAAGATTATTTTAAGTAATGTTATTAAAGTATAATTTACATACAATAGCTATTTGGGGTATTCAGTTTGGTAAATGTTAACAAATGTTGATACCAACAAAATCACAACATAGATTATTTCCTTTAGTTCTAAGTATTATCTTGGGCTCCTCTCCAACCAATCCGTTTTTGTTTTCTTTTGTTTTGTTTTTATGACCATGGGCTTCAGGTAAGCATTGATCAGATTTCCATCAGTATAAATTAAATCATTTTCTAGAGTTTCATATAAATAGAATCACATATAATGTTGTCTTTTGTTTGGCTCAAGGTTATTTTTAGAATTACATGTATCAGTGGTTTGTTTCTTTATGTTGGTGTTTGGTATTCCTTTCAACTCTTAATGAACTTTGGTGATGTTTCCAAATTTCTAGGAGTAGGATATTAGGAACAAAGTTTCCATAAACATTAGTACATTCATATGTGTGGTTATATAATTTTTATTTCTCATTTTTATTTATCTTGGGTAAATAATACAAAGTGGAATTGGTGGACCATATGGCCCTTCTGGTGGTTTTTGTTTTTTTTTTAACTTTTGAAAAAATTTTCAGAATATTTTCCAAAATGGTTGAATAATTTTAAATCTCATTAGCAGTATATGAGCGTTCTCATGGCTCCATGTCTTTTCTACCTATTGCAATGTGTTGGCTTCTGTTGCAATAGCTGTGCGATGATATTTCTTTGTGGATTTAGTTTACTTTTTCCTGATGACAGATGACATATGCAATACACTCTTCTATAATCATGTACATAAATTTTATTAGAGAATATTCACATTTTTTTTTATTTTAACAGACTTACAGGTACATGGATAAATTGTATAGTGGTGGAGCCTGGGGTTTAGAGTACCCATCACCTGAATAGCACACATTGTACTCAATAGGCAATTTTTTTTTCTAGTTTAGGCCAGGTTTGATCCCACCATCTCTGGTATATGAGGCCTGCGCCCTACTCCTTTAAGACATAGGCAATTTTTCATCTTTCACTTCTCACCCACCCTTTTCCCTTCTTAAGTCTCCAATGTCCATTGTACCCCTCTGCATGCCCCCAGGCATTCCAATCTTAACTCCCACTGATAAATGAGAACATGTAGTATTGATTTTTATGTATTACCCAGAGAAATCCCTTCTAACATGTATTCAATAAGCTAGCAAGTGAATACATTAAGGCTTTGATTTATATATTTAAAAAGAAGAAAAAGAAAACTTTTGTTGTATTTGGATTTTTTTTTTTAACAATGCTTAGGTCGCAACCCTCCCCAGTACCTATGTTCAGAACCCACTTCTCTTTGTGTGGTGAGAACTCAGCTTCACAGCCTAATCTTTATTTTCAGAGGATGCTTCTGCTGCATGACTTCCATCTTGGGATTTTGTTTTATGCTTTCCTACTTTGTAATTCCCGTGCTCAGTCCCAATCCTAGTTCAGAATTCTTTTGCCTACTGGCCCCAGAACCTCCCCTGATTTGGTGTCTGGGTCATGCACATCAAGTGGCTATGAGCTTTTGTACTAATAAAAAGCCTGGTCTCCCTTTTTTCTTTATATCTGATATGCAGAGGGCTTATGAAACAACTTAGATGATGAAGATATATGTACACATATAGAAATGCTACATATTAATTAAACAAACGTTCTTCCACATGGAACATTGTGCAATGTTACCAAAAAAACAAATCACTTTTCAAGTTTCAAGCACATGTTTTGATTTACAATTAGAGTCTGAGCTCTCAAAAATCCAGATCATAAAATTGTAAAAACTAGGAAAGTTAAGGTCAGAGGAGATTCCAGGGTCCAATAAATCAAAGAGGATAGAGTATAAGACAAGTATAATTTCCACTACTGCAGACAGACAAAGAGAACCACTCAAGTGTTTCTAAGCTTTCTAATCAGAGCTGCGCACAGGTACAGATTCATGCGATCACGCACCTGCTCATACACACACAGACAAACACACACACGTTCTCCGTATGTCTTTAAGATCAAGGAAACAAATTTCCTAAGCTAGCTAGAGAGAAAAGAGAACATCAGAGGCGCGAGGGAGAATTATAAACATAAGTAAATTGTATCTTGCTTGTAAAACACAACTTTTATTCTTTCCGAAAGGATATCAAGAAAAAGGAGGGGAGGGGAGAAAGAGAGAGAAAAGAGAGAAAGAGAGATCCTTAGTCAATGACCTTTTGTGAGGACATAGAGAGTTCTCTGCACTGTCTCTATTCCCTAAATCCTCTTCTTTTGCCCTAAGTTACCACCTGAAAGTCTCCTTCCCAGAATAGACAGTTCTCTGCACTATCACTGTTCCCTAAATCCTCTACTTTTGCACCAAGTTACCACCTGAAAGTCTCCTTCCCTCTACCCTCACTCAGAAGTGATTCCTGGTACTGCTGACACAGTAGGTACAATTCAGTCGGCAAAGATGCTTCACAGTAAGCATGCTGACCCGTTGACCTTCATGCTTCCTCCGCTGGGGGGGAAGCATCTGGCAGCCTCCTATTACAATATGGTCAAAACATCGTGCACAGCCCCAGGACTTGTCTGCTTCCTGTCAACAATCCCCCTTAGCAAAAATTAATGATGGAAGAAATGGGGCATGAGGCCAGACTATACTGTTCTCTCTGAAATTGGGATTTAAGGTTGTGACTCACATGAGGCACCGAGCATCTCAAAGAGACCTTTTCTATCATTTATCATCACTCAGTGGAACAGATTTTCAGAGACACAACCCGAGTAGCCTGTTCTAATAATATTTTTGTGTGCTCGCCCACAAATTTTATTGACTCTACCATCTTTTCAAAAGAAGAAAGCATTCCTTTCTTGTAGTATCATTGGCATGTGATACAGGCATTCCAGTTCCTTGAGCTTGGAGTTGTTTTTAGTGAGCACATAGATCATGCTTATGCTGTTTTTTATTTCAAAATATTAAGGAAGAACAACTTTTTTGGGCTACACGGACTACTTCTGTAATGCTGGAGTCAAGGCTCCTCATGTGCCTGTCCCTCAAATATTGTTCATTGTACCCATGAAGTAGCTTTTCTTCCATCCCCTTCTTCTCTCTCCCCTCTGCTTGATTCTCACTAAGTTTTACTTTCCTCTGTATACATGTGTGCTCATTGCTAGTTCCAATTTAATAACTAAAACATAAGGTATTTGTTTTTCCATTCTTTAGTTACTTCACTTAGGCTAATGGTCTTCACTTCCACCCAGATGTTTGGAAAAGGCCTTGATTCCTCCTTCCCATGGCTGAGCGGTATTCCATGATATACATATTCCATGTTTTGTTAATCCAGTTATGGATCGTTGGCCCTTGGGTTGATTCAATGCCTTTGTAATTGTGAATTGTGTTGCAATAAACATTCCAGTGGCGGTGTCCTTTTGATAAATGACTCGTATTCCTTTGGGTAGATACCCAGTAATGAGATTGCTATAACAGATCTAATGTCAGTTCTACTTCCAGTTGTTTGAGGAACCTCCATACTTTTGTCCATAGAGGTTGTGCTAATTTGCAATCTCGCCAACAGTGCATAAGTCTTCCTTTTTCTCTGCATCCAAACCAGCAGCTGTTTTTGGACATTTTAATAAAAGTCATTCTATATTAAAGGTGAAGTATCAATGTCTTTATATAGTGATCAAGAAAATGCCATGAAGGCTATCTGTAACAGTACGATTAAAATATTTCTAAATGTATATGAATCGTGCCCTATGATTGCACCAATTAACATAATTATGATTCAATAAAATTATTAAAAAAAAGTCATTCTAACAGGGTTATGGTGATATCTCATTGTAATTTTGTTTTGTTTTGTTTTTTTGCAGTTTTTGGCCAAGGCTGGGTTTGAACCCACCACCTCCAACATATGGGGCCGACATCCTACTCCTTTGAGCCACAGACACCGTCTCATTGCAGTTTTAATTTGAATTTCCCTGATGATTAGAGATGTTGATCATTTTTACATATGTTTATTGGTCATTTGTGTGGTACACAAATTTCTAAATTTTCATTATTTTTGCCTTTCAAAGATTTTTGCAGTATTAAGGCCAGCTGAATTCATCATATCAGCTAGCCCTAGGCTCCCAAAAGTTATCTTCCAGAACTAAGGCCCCAAAGTTGAGACTGGAAGGAAGTTTACCCACTTAAGTTGAAGGCAAAAATGCAGCAATAAAACTTCGAACTACTGATGAATCCTAGAAGTTTAGAATAGACAATTTAAGATGATAATTTTTTTTAAATAAGGGCTTAAAATCTGCTTTGTTGATCCTATTACTTCTATCAATAACATTATTTAATTTAGCAAACTATCTTGAATTAGTTTGTAATTGACCTACTCAATATTGGAAGGTAATATTCCATGGGTTTCTTGTGAATTTCTGCAAGTCTTACAAGAAAAACAGTGACTGTTCTTTGTCCCAGACCACCTTTCCAAGATCATTTTTTTATTCTGAACAGCCTGAGAACACAGAGATAGTGCACCCTTTCCTAGTAAATGGTAGGGACTCTTACTCTCTAATCTATTGAAGATAATGTCTCCTGCTAGAAGCAAGGGCAGCTATAATATGGTATTTGTAAAAGATCTGAAATTCCCAACATCATAGCCTCCTCTCCTGTAAGCAGTGTATGGCAGGCATCCTCTGGTCCTGGTCTTAGTACCCTGTGGGATGGTAAGGATCCTAATGTGCTTTTGCTGCTACTGTGGCTGTAGGAAATAGGCAGTCTTTCTTCTCTGACTTGGGTCTTATCTGTTCTATTAACATCCATGAAAGTAAATACACTAACTGCATACTTAAGATTAGAATGACATTATACATGATGTATGGTACACCTCTTGGGGGCAGGACACAATTATAAGAAGGACTTCACCTAACAAAAATAGTCAGTGTAACCTAACTCTTTGTACCCTCAAGAATTCCAAACATTAAGTTAAAAAAATATATAAGAATGGTATTATAGATTTTTCAAAGTTCTTGAAAGGTTTAATGATGAAGGTAGGATTATAAAAAAAGCCATGGCTTTCTGGAAAAAACAAGAAATGGCATGAGGATCTTGTGGACCACTTAATGAGATTTGAAGAAAGTCCTTGAGAATTATTAGCAAAAACGTAAAAGACTATATAATACAGTGCACAAAAAAGGTTCACTACTTAATTGCCAATTACATAAAAAAAAACTTGGGGGGTGGTTATAGGTAGAACACGAAAGTGTTGCCCAAACTGGACCCTGATTATTGCTGATTCTCCTCTGGGAAGGGACCCCCTTGTCAATCTTTCCTATTGGCTAATATGCCCAGACAGCACTCAGGGACCAGAAAGCCAATTTGAATTTTCCAGGATTATGTGAATGGATTCAAGTACTCAATTCCTCTGCCAGCTAAGGAAAATTTACTGATTCTGTAGTAGTTGTAAGAAGTAGTTTAAGACATGTCCTAGATGAGCAGGAGGGTCTTATCCCTTTCAGAAAATATTTAGAATTTTTGTTATACCTTGGCATGCAGTTGGGAAAATATGTGACAACTATGAACAAGAACTAGATGAGCCATTCAGATTTTGTCTAGTTCACTTGTGAGATGAGCAGGCAAGCTCATGATACCTGTCAAGGCAGAAGGGCAACAGCCAGCTGAGTTGTCCTCCTGCCCACATGACCATCATTGCAGCCGCTACAAGGCCAGCCCTGAAATGGCCAATCTGGAGACAGACAAAGAGCCTCAGAGCTTTTTGCAGACTCTTGCTATCAGGGAGATTTGTCCCTGACTGGTAGATTTCTCTGATACAAGTAAACTCCTGTGGAAAATCATAGATGAGGTGTTGACACTTAGAGGATCTTTCTGCTCCAGATTGAGTGTTTCTTACTAATGAAGGTGATCCATTGTAGAAGGAGACACTGATGAGAGGAAATCTAGATATAATCTTGCAATGAATTATAACAGCATGGAGAGTGCCACTGGCCTAATGAGAGAACATAGGAAATATTGTCTTTGGAATGGGGAGCAGATACTTCACACTTAAATGGGCTCTTCAAAGAAGTTACCTTGTGTGATCCAAGTCTGAGTCAGCTGGAAGGTGAAAACCCTATGATCTCATTCAAAGAGCCATGAGTCGGTAATTGTTGAGCTCATGGTTCCTAGCATCCAATATAGAGCACTGAGCAGGACCAAGTTTTAAGTTTGTTTGGTTGAGCCATGAATTGCCATTATGGTTCTCAAAACAAAAAGTCAATACAAAGCTTATTTAGTGATATGACACTGCTTTCTTCCTCTTCCGGCACCTCCTCCCAAGCACTCTACACCAAACTCAGCTTTTTCAAGGAAAATTAAGAGAGGAGGGTCCATGAAAGACCATAAACACCCTTGTGAGTGTGTTGGGGATGTGGGGGAGGAGTAAGAGTCAATGTATTTTTTGTTTTATATTTTGGCATTTGGGGATCTGTGTGCCTAAAGAACAATCCTCTCCAGGACAGTGGGTAAAAAGGGCCCCCAGCTAATGGGTTTTGAGTCCTAGGGGAGGAGAAGCTTACCTGACCTGTGGGCAGGATCCTTTGACCAATTAGATATAATGTTGTTTCTACCTCTAAAAGTACAGTTGGAATGGAAAGTATATGCATGTACTTCCCCAGCATGTAAGTGACAAAAAAATTCTATGGATCAGGAGATCATAGGAAAAAATGCAACACATAAATCATCTCTCTAAATCCCTGTTCCCTTTAAAACCAACAGCTGGTCAGAATTTAGCGTGGATCCCACACCTTCTGATGTCCAAAGCTTGCATGTAGACATGAATTTTTGTTGGTTAGCAAGTCAGAATCATCAGACGCAAAGCTGTGACTGTGATATTGCCACACTACGTCCCTCAAAGGCCTCTAACATATCACAAACTTCAGATATTTGCCTGACAACTTAAATTTCTTGGGCTGATGTGAATGGATTCAAAACACCCCATCCCTCTGTCATGCCACGAAAAAACTGCTGTCTTCTCACCCCTCCCCCACCAACAAAGAGTCCCAGCACATTACTGACATGGGGGGTTAGAGGTAATATAGGCTTAAATTTGACATTCTTCTTTGTCTTTTATACTGAACCATCCTCAGTTCAGTATAAAAGTCAGTATCCTTTGTATGGGCCACAAAACAGAAGTCTGCAGGGAAGCTTTCCAGCAAACAGGAAGTGCTCTCTCTCTCTCCATGACTGTAACCTCTGTGAGTTGTGAGTCTATACAACTGGTGACTTTGCCAGTCAGGTATTTGTCAAAGAATGGCAGCCTCAAGGTAGGGGCCACACTTGGAATTTTGGTGTCCCCACCTCCATGGCACTATTGCCAGGATTATATTAGTAGTTGCCAGCTTGGGTTCTTATTGAAACTAAATGCCTGACATTAGTGACTGTTAACTTGGATTTAAAGGCTAACTAGGTAGAAAGGGCCTTTAAGAGAAAAAGATGGAAAGGACTCAGCAAACCTCATTTGTCAAATGGAAATGTTATGATCAGGACTGCAGCTGGCCTGCCTTGCTCCCCATATCTTCACTTGACTTACAAAGTGTCAATAATCACTTTGGGAGAAATTTTGCCCCAGATGTCACTGCCTTATAGAAAGGTACTGGGCTCTGGAGTCCTCAATCCACACAGGTTCCCCTAAATGTCTGGGCCCAGTGCATTGGTTGTTTGGCTAAGTTGGAAACCAATAAAAATCCTCCAGGTCTCTGTCCAACGTTGGAGAATAGAAAACGGTGAGCCACTCTGCTCAGTAGACAGACCTCAGGGCTATTTTCACAGCTCCAACCAGTATACACCTTGTAAACTGGCTACAATTTTACTGAAGCTTGGGCTATTGCCAATAGTCTAGTGTCTGCCCTGTCACTTGGAAAACTACCAGCTAAATATTCTCGTCTTCAAGGGCATGAACTGTACAAACTAATCACAGTCGCTCATCAAATCATCTGGATTCTTTATGCTAATTCCCAAGTTAAATGCCCATTATCTCAGGAAACCACAGAAGTCAGCTGCTGGGTGACACTGTATCATACAAAATGCCTTCATTTCTTCCCCAGAATAACAGCACTTCCATCACAGACTCTGTTCCTGTGGCAGAGATCATTATTTTATGCCGGATTTAAGACTTTTGCCTAGAGACGACCACCTCACAGGTCATCTCACAGGAAAGGAAGTCACATGGCATGGAACATTGCCCTTGCCTGGTCCTGGCAGGTTTGTCTCCTCGCCCTGCAGACCTCTGGTCAGTGTTATTACCAGTATCTCCCCAGAGCTCTCCTTTCAGCTTCTGGTGTTACCAGTTTGATCTGCTGACTCCAGTCACACAGTTCAGACCATTTGATTCTGTGAAACTAATCTGTGTAAGGGGCTTGGTTTAACAAAACATTTGCAACATGATTATCACAAAATGCACTCGACAATGGACTTGCCATGTTCTTAGTCACCTGCAGATGTGTCCACACGTTTACCACAACCTGGTACTGTTGCTATTTTTCATTTTAGCCACTCTGATATGTGTAAGGGTGTCTTACTGTGGCTTTGACTCACTTTCCCCTAATGACCTAGATGTAAACACGTTATCTTATATGTTGCTGGTATTGTGACTTGTACTTTTTTCCTCTTCACAAGGTGTTTTGAAAGCAATTTTTTGTTTTTACTTCTGATAAAGTTAGTTAACTAATTTATTTTTTTGAACCATGCTTTTGGTGTTAAGTCTAACACTCCTTGTTTACACCTAAATCTTTAAGATTTTCTTCTATTTTTATCTAAGTTTTATATTTATATAATTTATGGTTCATTTTGTTTTAAGTTTTACGTTGAGTTTCAGTTGATACCAAATCATTCAGGCATCGTTTATCAATGTATTCATATATTGAATTGCTTCTGCACTTTTATAAACAACTCATGGGACTTACGTGGATCTATTCATGTGTCCTTTGCAGTTTTTCTTCATATGTTTTGAGGCACTTTTGTTAGTGGGTGCACATTTACGATTATGCTTTCCTGATGGATTAATCATTTTTTGATTTTTTCGTTCCTCTTTGTCTCTCGTAATTGCTCTGAAGTAAACTCTGCCTGTAATTTGATTGTTACCCCCTTAAACCTACCTCATTCCTGCTACTTTGCTGGACACCGTTCAAACTCATACATATTAGTGCAACTTTATCCAAGGTAAATTAGACCCTAGTCAATATTAACATAAATATAACATAAATATATAAATTAATATGTTTGTAGATAATACATGTCTACTAATTGCTTGGCAATATCCCCAGGGGTGAAAGATATAAGTATGTGTATATGCAAATATCAAGTGATTAAAAAAGAATCTTTATTTCCTCAGTAGCATCACCACATTATTGATATACGCCCACTGTATGATCTGCTTAATTTGTCATATTCCTACACGGGAATTATTCTAGATGAGTCCCTGCCAAGAAAAAGTAGTTATCATATCAAGAAAAAGTACTTATCATATTGAGATAATAGATATTTTAATGTAATTACGCAGGAGCACACAAAAAGAGCAGCTTATTCTTAGTAATTGGACGATTAATACAGAAGCCACCTAGGCTACAGTTGAAAAAGCCAAAGTTAGAGCTCGATTTTCCATAGTAAAAATTAGTAATACTAGTCTGAGGAGAAATAATAATAATTGAGGTTTATATAATCATTTAGATCTTAGAAATTATATTTATAAATTAGTTTCATAAGTATCCCTAAAAAGTCGGTTATTATTGACATTTTATCTGTGAGGAAAATTCATCCTAAAGAAATTGAATGATCTGTTGTGTCATATCAGATCACAACATGAGCCTCCACTGGAATGTGGATCTACCTAATGCTAAATCTATACTGATGTATGGTGAGAAGAGAGGAGCAAACTTTCCATCTGGCGTCCACTTTTTCCTTCCTTCCTGAGTTTCTGCCTTCTGAAAGTGGTCAAGAATTGCCAGCAGATAGATCTGTGCATGTCTTTCTTTGAACAAGATGAGCAAATGTGAGTTGGGTCCTCATTCTGGATATTATTAAATCTGTATATAAAGAAATGAGAACTAAAAGGTGATTGAAAGATTATTTGTGAAGATGTTAGTGTTTCAGACTAGTCATGTTATAAGCCAACAGCTCCCTAAAAGACCTGAGTCTGTCTCAGCCTGTCTTGACCTTGGCCCCCAGTGTGGGTTAACCCCCTCCTTGGGTTAATTCTGAGAACAGGTTTCTGACAAGGAAGTTCTCTGAGTTCCCTGATCTCCCTAGCAGTGGTTGAAACAATGGTGGAAACTCACTCAAGCAGAGTTTCCCAGGTTACTGAGTTTCCCAAGCCACTGGGCTTTCCAAGTTGTCCCCTTGGTTACTGAGTTACCCCCTGAACTGCCATGCAACAACCCCCCTAAGCCACCATGCAGTAGCCCCCTGAGCCAACTACCAGACTGTAACCCCACCCTGTAACTGGCCACATTCCGCTTTTATACATGCTTCCTTTGCCACATCAGCACAAAAAGGGTATAATGGGCTGCCTGCATTTCTCTTCGAGGCCATTTGCCCTTTGGGGCAGCAGTCCACCTGTGCAGATGTTATAAATGACTACCTGATTTGGGCTGTTTGCTCTTTAGTGCAGTAGTCCACCTATGCAGGTGTAATAAATCATCACCACCTGATTTGAGCCTAATGTGGGGTCCATGTATTCTTATGAGTGGCATACGTTACAACAGTCAGAAAGTGTCATATTACTACTCTCATATCCTTACCAGAGTAGGCACCACTTCAAGTATTTGGAAATGAAAAATTACCTTTGTGATCAAAAATATAGTGATTTTTGCCTTAGCATGATGATCTTAATTATTTAGTGGTTACAAAAAGAAAATAATCTAAAACTTTGAGAGAACCAAATTCACATGGTAGCCTGAAGAAAAGCCATTACTAGCTGAAGAAGTTTAAAATTGTCCTAACGCCTTACTTGATAAAGTCAGAATTGTATTTGCCAAACATCATTTAATGTTTTCTGACTACCTCTTAACAGAATTTTTCTCAGTAGCAATATGTTAACATGGGCACAAATACTATGTATATGCAAAACATTTAAAAATCAATTCTAAGTTCATAGAATATTAACATATTAAACAATGATGTGTTTAATTTTAAGTGTGTTTGCCCTTCAAAGTAGAATGTGAACATTCTCAAAGTTATAACCATTCAAACATTAGCACTAGGCAGTGTTTTCTCATCCTAAAGCAATACTTTAGATGAGGATGTCTTATCATGATTAACAAAACATCTGTTGGAGCCTCAGCCATTAAGACAAATAGTTTCCTCTCTAATTGTTTGTGTGTGAAATGAACACTGGGTTATTAAGGGAAGCCCAGGACATGACAGTTATGAAGCTGGAGGGGAAAGCAACAGAAGCTGAGTGTGGAGAAGAGCGCAGCCCTGCTAGGGACTGGACACACCCTGTCATTGAGATTGAGGAAGAGGTCAACACAAAATGATCCCAGCAGCAGTGGCTCAGGATTTCCACTTTAGACAATAAAGACTATCTTCTCTCTTAAAAGTGGAAAATGAGCTGATATGGCACTTTTCCCTGTTTCTCGGTAAACTCTGAGTGACCCCAGGTTGATGGATATGGTAGTGATGACATAAACTCCCTGAAATTTAACACAGGGTTTAAGGTGATCCTTTTTTAGACTTAATGATCCAAAAATATATTTCACATATTCTGCACTCTGAATCACCATTTGATTAAATTTTATCAATGATGTCATTCAATTATCTCAAATGATTTAAATCATTTTTTTTCAAATAATTTAAGTAATAGTGGCTTTAAAAGGTAATAGCCACTAAAATGCCTCATTTAAATATTTCTCCAAGACTGGCTCTATTAGCCCAATGAAAGCCAGGACTTTACTCTGCAATCTCATGACAGAGAAATGAGCTAGATTTTTCAGCATATACATACTAAATTGTAGAAAGTATTTGGAAGTTGTAATGCAACTACACTGGCAGTTTAAAGTCTTCTGACCTTTTAGTGACTTTCCTGAAGTGAGCTCCTTCAATGAGCCCAATGACAAGGGAAATGGCCCATGCTGGATTGATATTAAGGCTCACCTCTTTTCAATTCTTTTTTCAGTAGTCTCAGAGGAGGGAAAGGATCAGACATGCTCTCTTAATTTTGTTTCCTGACAATTAACTTCCAGAATAACACCAAATAATTACAACCATAACATTGCAGAGAAAGTTAGAGTAGCAGTAAATGTTGCTAAGCTGTGAACTTTGACAAACAAGCCACCATAAATGGTGCAAGGCTGATGGGGCGCACCTAGCAACACGCTTTGCTCTCACACCAGATGATTTGAGGAAGAGGACAGCTCAACACTCTGAAGGAGCACCCCAGTGCTGAAGCTTGGCATTGTGTTTTGTGAGGACGGGACAAAAGAAATAACACACAGAAAGGATTCATGAAGAGGGAAACCAGCAGAGCCTCCAATTAAATATCTACGCATTTACTTTTGTGTCTATTTCTCTCATTGAGTTTTCTTTTACGGAGAGAGAAAGAATAGGGTAGCCTCAGACAACTGAAATGGCTCTGGGTTCTTGCACACATAAGTAAGGAGAAAGTGACACATTCCATTTTACCACACTCAGGCTGGATATCTCTGGCCAACCCCACCATGGCCCTTACCCTCCTCAGACATTGTCAGTAAGGAGACCCACCCACCCCCACATCTGTACACGCAGTCTACACTCTGTATTGGTGAAATCTAAATTTGTTACATATTTAGACTTCACCCTTGCCCCATTCCCTCACATTTATCCTTTTTTTTTTCTTCAATATATGTCCCTTTTGTCACCCACAACCTCTCCACCCCAATAAACTTGACCTTGTTCCCAGTAACTTTGAGTAATGAGCTCTGCAGGTGGCAAGTATTCTATCACCAAGGCCTTTATTAATTTTGTCCTTTCCACATTACATTATATATGACAGAGAATAGACCAGTGGAATGAAATAGAGAACCCTGAAATAAAACCATATAGCCACGACCGACTGATTTTTGACAAAGCAGACAGAAACACTGGGGAAATGATGCCTTATTCAATGAATGCTGTTGAGAAAATTGGAAAGCCACGTGTAGAGGAAAACTCAAGTTAAGCTTGTAAAAAATTCATAGAGTATATCCTCCAGGAATTTTAATTTAATTACCACCTCTATTTTTACATGTAGTTATACTACCTTAACCATAGCAGTGAATAATATGAAACGCTACAGGGTGATAACAGAGAGACCATGAAATGGAACTACTTTTTTCTTAGTGATCTTTGCTTCTTTGAAGAAATACCAAAATGGTTCCATGTAAAATATTTTCTATCAAAAACATTTTGTGTATTTTATTTACTAATAAAATTGCGATCTTTCTAAATCTTAAAACCTTAAATGCTTAGAATTCAATAGTCTTATGATAGTTTGGGACAAACCATTCAGCAAAATATTCCCAAGAGCTCCAGACTTCTCATGATTGGTAGCCAAAATTAAAAGAGATAGTTTTGTGTTTTAAAAAATGCCCTGTAGGGCAGTGCCTGTGGCTCAAAGGAGTGGGGCGCCAGCCCCTTATGCTGGAGGTGGTGGGTTCAATCCCAGCTCTGGCCAAAAATTGCAAAAAAAAAAAAAAAAATGCCCTGTAATGATTGGCAGAAAATAGTGTCTGGATTTCTTATAGCAAATATAATACATATTTTAGGTGTGTTCTTCCCTTGATATCTCATCACTGAAAAAGAATGACACTTGAACCTAATTATTCAGGCCTCTAGTCTGTCATTCAAGAAAAAAAGATGCATTAAAAGCTATCAGGAGCAGCAGTTCAATAACCTGTTATAAATTAAAATAAGTTGAATAGTTCAAAAATCAGATAACTAGAGAGAGGGAGAAAAAATAAAACTAGACTTTGCCCTCCTACAAATAAAAACAAACCTCAGTAATAGTCTTTTACTCTAAATGTGGTTTCAAGGAAAATTTCAGTAATAGTCTTTTACTCTAAATGTGGTTTCAAGGAAAATTTTTATGTGAATGCCAAAGGGTGATAAATAATCCTGGGATCTTTTAAATGATGAACCATAGATTGGAAAGAAAAGGGAGCTATGAAGATGTAAAATAAATAATAATGTGGATGTGTATATTCATATGTTCGATAATGTAACCTAGTTTAAAGGATGATAGTATTTTCAATGTAGGGGTTATTCTGTTTGTTTGTTTTGACAGAATGTTTAGTTACTGATAGCAAAAACATTATTTTATGTAATAAATACCTTGAATTTTGACACAGTTGACATGCCTATGAAATGTCAATTTTCAGAACCCAAGGCCATATCCCAGAAAATTTGCATCCGTTGTTATGTATTTGGTAAAATATATATATTTAAGAGTAAAATATGAGACATTTGCAGTCTATGCAGTGTCATTAAATGTCACAGAATTTCTTCAAATATGATGTAAACTCAGTCTGCATTTGCTGAAATCCTACAACATGCTTATTAATGAAAATATCCACAATACTTACCTTAGGAAGTGTCAACTGTTAATAAAGACATGTGTTCTGAAAAAAAGAAAAAGTACCAAAGGAGCTAACTTTGGTTTATACTGGATATATGTGAATTAACTTGGGGATGACTCTTCAGAGTCATTGCCTAATTCATAACACAAAACTTTTATGACTAAAAGAAACCAACAAAATAAACCATTAATCATCATAGGGCGGTCACATTCCTTAATGTCCTAATCCTATTGTATGTTGGAGTTCTGAGACCCTTCCAAATGGGTAAGCAATTGTAACCTCATGGTTCCTTTGAGTCACAAAGGAACAGTGGACATGCCAATCCCATCCTACAAATAATTAAAAAGCTATTAAACAATTTATTCTTTAGTAAAGTACATCTGAAACATTCCAAAGGTTAATTCATTCATAAAGCACCTCAATAATTCTTGAAATGTGCATTTCCTATTCTGTATGTAATAAATACATATATGTATGACAGATGGGCATGGTGTCTTACACCTCTAACCCCAGCACTCCAGGAGGCTGAAGTAGGTGGATTGCCTGAGATCAAGCATTTAGGACCAGCCAGAGCAAAATTGAGACTCTAGCTCCATTAAAAATACAAAAACTCAATGGGCCTTGTTCAGCCCGTTGTCCCAGCTTCTTGGGAGGATGAGGCAAGGGCATCCCTTGAGCATAAAAGTTTGATGTTGCTATTGAGCTAGGATGTGATGGTACTCTGCCCAGGGTGACAGAGTGAGACTCTGCCTCAAAATAAATAAATGAATAAACACCTGAATAGAAGATGGCAGCCGAGTAACAGCTTCCTTGCAATTGGGCACAGTGAGACTGGGGTGAGAGGACTCCTGGCATCTCTGGCAGGCAGGACATGCCCAGAAACTTCCCTTTGGGGACACAGGGAGACAGCATGAGACTTCTGGACACCCTAAGGAAGGCAAAAGTGGCAGAGATTGGGCAAGTGGTTGCGCGTGTTGCATTTGGTCTAATACTTTCAGCAGCTGTGGGTGGGGCCACAGTGAGACTTCAGGCTGGAAAGGCCTTGCCTGTGTGCTGTTTGGGTTTCTTTTGAACTTGGCTCTCGGTTGAACTGCCTTGGGAGAAATTGGGCAAGAGTGCAGGGGTCTTTGAGCGTTGTCTGGGGCCCCAGACTGGGCCACCAAGCCAGCCGGAGCCACCAGTGTTTGGTTGTGGGCTGTTTGGAGTCATTGTGGGAGAACTGCCCTAGCAAGCTCCACCCTCAGGGTCCCAGAACAAACATTGGGTGGGAGTGCGTAATCTAGTGATTGAGAAGCCTAGAGGCGGGGACTGAGATGCCTTGTAGCCTTAGCCCTCAGGGGCATAGGGTCAGACAGGTTTTAGCACACTGGGTAAGTGGATAGCCACTTAAGGAGTGATCCCAGCCACAAGAGCTTTCCTGGGAAAGCTTCTGCTTAGCCCAAGATAGCAATTTAAAGTGTCTTCTAAGCAGGCTGAGGAGGATTTAAGCTCTCCACCCTGCAGGATTTGAGAAATCATTAGAAACACAGGGTCACTCCCTACAAAGATCCAGTAACAACAGAGCGATTCTGCCAGGGTCTGATCTTGGAGAGACACCCCCCAAACTCTGAGGAAGGTCATAGGCAATAGTGAAAAATAATCATGAGGCAGAATCAACAGAAAAACTCTGGCAATGAATAACCAGAGTAGATCAACTCCCCCAAGGAATGACAACGTAGATGAAGTACAAGATCCCTTGCATAAGCAAATTGCTGAGATGTCAGAAGTTGACTTCAGAGTCTGGATAGCAACTAAGATCAGCTCAATGGAGGAAAAGATGAAATTAGAATTTCAAGCAGTAATCCAAAAGACCCAAAAGATGTCTCAAGAACTGAACGAGTTCAAAGAGAAAATGGCCAAAGATTTTGACACA